>APFE031736823.1:78987-115431 GCA_000404065.3 Pinus taeda
TTATTATTATTTATTTATTATTAAAGGGAGGGATATTACATACTCTCCCACTTTAAGGAACTTCGTCCCGAAGTTATTGTGTGTTATTTTTATTATTTATTAGTTTATTTACTTCATGTTGCCAACACCCTCTGCTGTACTAGTATAACCAGCAGGCATCGAAAGTCCCCAACACCCCGGGAAATCTCAAGGAATCTCTGTCCTTTTTCCCACTTTCGGCACCAGGCTAAACCTGACCCGGTCTGTATCCTAGTCCAAGGCTGGCCCTAAGGCTTGTGCCTGACTCAGACCTCATCTGCCCCAAGGCAAGCATCCGGTCTGGTACTCCATGACCCCGAGCATCTCGCAGGCTGGCCCACTCCCTCCACAACTACTAAGGCGCACAACCCCAGGCATCGAAGTCCTTTACATCCCTTCCAGACTTCGGCATCCCAATCCAATAACAGGCACCTAGCCTGGAACATCAGGCACCAAGCCTAGAATCATCAGGCACCAAGCCTGGAACATCAGGCACTTGGCCTTCTCAAGATGGTCCCATAGCTCTTCAAGAGCTATCCATCAAGAGTTATACACAAGACAAAGGAACCACTGGCATATGTAGTGTTGATTGAGTTTTTTCCCCAGCCCATATGGTGTTACTTATTCTCCCTCGTGCGTATGGGCTCGCACGAGATCATCAAATAAACTGGCCCTCTCGGCCTATTTGTGGAGTCCTGTGAATCATCACATCTCAACATG
Source organism: Pinus taeda (assembly GCA_000404065.3). Classification (NCBI taxonomy): domain Eukaryota; kingdom Viridiplantae; phylum Streptophyta; class Pinopsida; order Pinales; family Pinaceae; genus Pinus; species Pinus taeda. The sequence goes on from APFE031736823.1 coordinate 79,726, forward strand.
CATCCAATTCATTAACCATACCATCATAGTATGATAGGAATAATCCACATGCCAACTCTTGCAAGGAACTGCATGCTCACGCATGTCATGGAACTATCGCATGCTTAAGTTATACCATTACATTATTATATCAAGACATATCATGAGTTAACATAAATGAACCACATGTCAATAATCCTCATATTATAACATCATAATTCCTATGCCACGTTATGCATATCATATCCATCATGAGTATTGAACATTAGATACTTATCATCAGGTAGTAAATGAAAATGTCAATATACCTTGACATAATGTCATAATATCTATGCATATCGATACCTTATCACTATAAGAATCATATGTACATCATTATCTTCCTACAATGATATCATGAAACATCGTCAATATGTTTTCATCAAGGTGTCAATCACTTTTCAATAATCATTTCGACTTATTTCTACTAGGTAGTTGATCATTTACACCAATGGTATAATCATCTAAGTACATCGTTAAATTTCATAATTATCATCTTGAGTCTTAATCCCTCGTCATATATTCTTCCTTCCCAAAGGAAATTATGGTGAATTTCATTACTAGTGATACCATCATTATTTAAATCATCTATCTCAAAATTAAAATCCTTTGATTTTACGTCAATTTACCGTTTGGCTCAGTGATTCCAATATCGCTATTGCAAATACTATTTCCATCATGATTTAACTCTATATCATGCTTAAGTGATTTGCACGGGGATTTGTTGATCAATGTTGACTTATTAACAATTAGTACTTCAAAGAATTATTTTCTTATCTCAACGAGTTCGTCACGTTCGATACCAGTTGATTGCTTAATCATAAATTGACCTCTTCCTCCAATTGGGAAAAATACTCTTTCTTATTAGATAGTATCCTTATTCAAGTTGGGAAACATTCCTTCCTATATCTTCCAAGTTATCATGACTTGGTCATCATGTAACTTCATACATTACTCTTCCCAACTTGGGAAATACCTGAAAAATAAATTCAATAAGATATATGTAATCTGCTTATCCACATAATAAAATTATCTGACCATACGTCTTGTTGTCCATAATTCATTCATATAGTGAGTCACCTATGGAAAACTTTACAATGTGCCTCTCCCATTAGAGGGAAAATTGTTATAGATGTTGTCATGTACACACTTATCCTTTCCCATCATTTTATCATACCGTCCAAGTTCCGAAAAATTATTACCATAATTATTCAACTTCATTGGTTGATTGACAATATTTCTTCTTTAGGTGCATCATCCTTAGATAGACCTTACAGTGATACCTTTAGAATACCAAGTTACCAAATTCTTCCATTATGTTCAAATTACCTCAATACTCTTCTTTTATGCTCCAAAATAGGTTGTTTCGTCTTACTAATTTATTATCTGTGTTGTGATATTTATTCTTTATGACCTTAAATATTTGATCCAAGCTGGCCATAATCACGTGAACTATCATTAGTGACAAAAAAAAAATAAAAAAATTGCAAGCTTCTTCTTCTCATTTCTCTTTAGACAACTTTAACCATTACGAACGTCATGTAACATTATACTCAACATCTGAACTTTAATCCAACTCTATATGGTTTGCCACTGAGACTAAATATACCATCATATAGCTTGATGATGTTCAATATACAAATGATATGAGTAGTAAATGAGCAGATACATGTAATGCAACCGGTGGTGAGTAGTTATACCAGCATGCCAGTGTGCCATATCAATAGTACAATCTTTCAGAGAATTATACATCGTCAATTATGGGTAGATTATCACCATCCAAGATTACAAGATTATATATTTTTCCAATGATTCAATGAGTCAACTCAAGAAAATGAGATAGTGGTCAAAGAATTTGATATCTATAATGATGCAGGAGAAAAGCAATGAGGAGCTAATGAATGCACCATACTTTACGTTATACTAACATTATTCTGCTGTCAAGAATCCGATTGTTGTAGCTTATTTCTAAGAATATATCTGTCCTTAGATACCAGATTGGATAGCTAATTAAAGAAAAACTGCAATGTGATGTGAGTCACTAGATGATCCAATCCATCTACTAATTCACCTTTCAAATGATCATTGAATGCAAGATAAGGAGTACTAATGATCTAGATTCTATCAATCATGGAGATGTGGTTCAATATCCACCAAAAGTCGAAGAAGTGCTTCGAGTCTCGTGACTAAAGAATCTTTTTCCTATTACAAGATTACCATCAATCCTATGGAAAGTATATTATCGACAAAGTGGATGTCTTTTAACCAGTTAAGGCCCATGAAGAAACTGGTCATGAATAGTCCTCATGACTGGACAACATAATTACATAGTGGAGCTTTCTGGATAACCCATGTAAACCTTTTTATGAAGAAAAACTAGTACTATCGGATGATTTATTATATGCTTTAAACAAAGTCGTATGACCAAGCAAAGTGACATTTTCCTTTTAATCACATCCAGTTACTATTTTCATGTCCTAGTATAAAAGTTGTATTTATGTTTAGTTCAGTAAATTTAATATGATTTATGGTGAAGTAATATTAATATGATATATATGTCACAAAATTTATGAATAAAGCATAAAATATTCCACACCATAAAGAAAAGACACTGCCACCTGACCTAGAACCGGATCGGATGACGGGGAAGGTTATTCCTCCCCAACACAAAAAAATAATCATTTTATTAATTATATGATCTGCCTGCAAGCGCACCTGTGAAGGCAACACCATCCCTCACCTTACAATACATTTTAGGCATAATAATTTCTCGGATAAGACATTTTTTTTTTCTACGTTAAGACTAACCTAAGTACCCACGGGAGACTAACCTAAGTACCCACGGGGGATTTGAACCAGTGACCTATCGCAAGGAGTGCCTTAACAGCGCACCCATTCACCGTCAATCCAAAGCCCCGTGGGCATGGATAAGACATAAAATTGCCTGCATAGACATAATACATAAGATCGTAAGCTTGCGGTCATGGATATGTGTTTTCCTACAAATTCCATTGTTCCTTTCAACAACAATGTCGAAAAATCTGCACACAATATAAAGTCAACAATACCATTTACACAATCAATAGTACCTTTTTCTCATCCAAGGTAGATAATTGTTCCTTCAACAATTCTATTTACTCATATGAAAATGAATAACAAACATCATTCACCATCTGTTAGGATCTAGACTATCTCTTCATTACACATTAAAACCAATAATATGTATCTAACCCAAAGTTAGTAATACCAATTCATCTGTAATTTAAAATCTAAATTTAATCCAATTCTCAAAAGTTAAAAATAGAAAATAAACACATTTTCATGGAGAGATACTAAATGTTAGGTACCAAAACCTACTCCAATATATTCATATACCCAAATCATATCATCTTTCAAAAAGCTTTGCAATGGTTTTCCCAATCAAATGACAAATACATAACAAGCAAATACTAATGATAAATGAGGAAGTCATATAATGCAAATGGCAAATGTTGCTTTGCAACCGAAATTGTGTAATTTCCATAAACGTTAAGGTTAGTTGTTTGTGTTAATTCACATAAAATATGAATCATGTGACGGATGGAATTTCTTTGGCTCATTCAGTAAATGACTTAGATCAAGGACCTTTAATCTATGCATATATCCATACCAAATGTATGCAATTAATTTCTCAATATTCTGATCTTTGATGTATAATTTCCAAATGCTGCAAACATGAGAAAATGAGAGACCAATGAGGATGCCCAGACCACCTCCAATAGCAAGACCAACAAATTTCAATCCTTAAGAGCCTCTTCGGCCTTACTAAGAAAAGGATGGAATTTTGTTAAAAAAAATACAGTAGAATGACAAATTTCCAAGCCTGAAATATAAAAATTCCCAAGATAGATTAGTTTCAAATTTGAGCTGAATTAAAATTTTAAGGCCAATTTAATTGTAGCTTCAATGGGTTTACACTCTAGCTCAGAAATTGGATATCAAAATGGAGAGAAAAAACCTTTAGATTCGCTTCCAAAATCTAGAGACAATCCAAAAATATATATATATTAAGAGTATCATGCCTCAAAAGTTTCAAGAAACTTCACATCAAGACCCAAAATTAGTCCTAAAAGCCTGCATACTTCTTCCAGGATCAAAAGAATTGCACCAGGTGAGACAGATGGGCTTGATGCTCACGTTAAAATTGAAACTATGCTTCCTTTCTGTCTGTTAAGAAACCAAGGGTCAGAATAAATAATTGTATGTCAAATTAGATGAAAACTCCTCAGGGAGATACGTGTGGATGGATATTGATAGTTTTCCATGACAGACATATTCTATTAATCTATTTGGCATGGTCATCATGGATATTTTGTTAAACTATTCCCAAAAAAATGATTAACCAGAACTAATTTGATAATGGTAAAGTCAAATCATGAACTTGGGACACAAGCCCTTGGATATGGATCCACATTTCATTGGATGTTAAGGATTTTTAATGATAAAATAAAATTAATGATGTAATTAAGGCAGGCAAATCAAATCATGGAAATCCGCCTGGTCCACTGAATTGAGAAAATCTTTTCATCCACAAATTAGGTGTTCTGCACGCTAAATTCAGGGGTCGATTCACGCTGACACAGAGTTACAGTAAATGATGGTTTTTATTTCATTTTCCTTGCCTTTCACGTGGAGATATCGCTCTCCTTCACGTCTCAAGATGCTACAGAGGGATTTTTGATTCCAGCCCGGGCGGATGGATGAAGTAATTTTATGAATAAAATATCAAAAATTCGCCTCGCTGACAAGAAACTACACTTCAATAATATTTTAAAATGGGACAAGTTGCGCAGAATTTTTGAAGCAACCAGACATACTTTTAAGAGTATGACTGTATTCGTTAAAGTTCGTGCTTAAAACCAAAATAGAGATTTGAAAGCACATACCGAATATTCACGGACTCAGAACAATGTTTGATTAAATCTCTGATGACTTTTATATGATTAATGCTTGCCTAACTTTGCTTGAAAGCCAAATTCTAGCAGTTCATTTTGCACATTATTGAATTAAAATACACCCATGGGATTTGAAGGGCCAATAAACTTTATGAGAACCTTTCAATTCTGAAAATAAATTTATGAAAAAGAAGATATCATCTGCAACGTGAAAAGAGTTCATGTCAGTTTCTCAACAGCGATCTCTGTTTCATGAATAAGGAGAAGTAGTCAGCAAAGTGTAATTGAAGTTATGCTTGCTTGAAATTTCCGTTAGAAGTTCTGTAGAAATGAACCCACTAAAAAATGAGAAATAGAGAAGTGCGATACATTAGGGCTTGCAGCTGTCAAAAATTATGCTGTCCCACTGCAGCTAAAATTGAAGTAGGAAATGCCCAAAAAGATTTATGAATTTTCAGTGGAAACAAATCGATAATGAAAGAAAAATTCCTTCTAAATCCTTGCGGCCCTAAAAAATTCAAATTTGTTTGCAGCCTGTAAGAAAAAAAAACTATTGCAAGGCTATACGGGTAGGCTCGTGAAGATGACCAACTTCAAGCTCACTAGTTCATATTTTAAAGCCTATAAAACGTGTAAAATGGACAACTTCAATTCAGTGCTCAGTGCTGGTTCTTTAAACTAAATTCTAATCTTTAGTTAAAAAAAAAATAAACTATTTTTTCAAAATGTTCAATGCATATAATTAATGTGCTTAGTATCACTTATTGGAAAATTTGTACTTCCCAATTCAATTGATTTTGACCATGAAAGAACAATATAGTTTTTACAACCGACAAATCAATTGAAATTTGAATTTTGCCATCCCATCAGTGTATTTATTTAACATGATAGGTATTGAGTAATAGCATGCAAAACATGTCCATTATATTATTATGCATGAAATCTCTATTTGAGTTTATAACTTAAAATACTTAACTCACTTAAGTCATAAGAAAATACTAAAATGAAGTAATGGAAAAGCCAATACTAATACAGAAAATACTAAAATAAGTATGTAAAAACCAACTCTAATACAAAAAATTTCACAATTACGTTCAAATAACTGAGGAAATATGTCAGTGGCCGTCTCTTCTTGTACTGCAAAAACCCATAATTTCAATTCAACCCCAAACCAAATTGATACAGACTGTATATCCCCATAAACTGTCATCCCTTCTAACTGTGGAAACATGAAGCAAAAGAGCCCTCGTTTAATCTTCCCAAATCCACCTGATTTATTTCTGCATAAGTCAACTAAAATTCGGATATCTACCTGATTTACTTTACATATGTCAACTCAAATTGCCAAATCCACCTGATTTAATTTGAGAAGTCTAACGAGACAAAGGAATTGCCCGTGGTCAGAATCTAGAATCTGAGCCAAAAATAAAAAAAATCTTGGTAAAATCAGTGTTTGAATAAAGTTTTTGATTGTGGAAATGGATTGTCTAACCCACCTAAAATTTTAAAGTTTAACAGATTTAAAAAAAACTTTGCAGAATTTTCTGGAAATATGACCAGAATTTCTATAACTTTCCAAGCAACTCCTCCACCTCATTAGAGTACTTAAACATGTCAATGTTTCTACCTCATTATACTACTTACACATGTCAATTCAAAAGCAAGACACCTGCACCATGATTATGACAGTTTCCACGGTAAAGGAAATCAAACCATGACGCATAATCGACAACGATCCTTGAATCTTGAATAATCATGGAGATAATCATAGAGACATATAGATTGAAAAATATAAAGTAATGGCGTTCCGGATGGAAAAATTCCTGCCCACTGAATATTTTTTTCAAATTTCCAAAATACTGAGCTAGACTACTACAACGCGGATTCCCACGAATGTCCCGAAAATCATATAAGAATTTTTTTATTTTTATTTTTGCCAATTTCTAAAGGAATTTCATAAAATTCAAAGACCTTTTACATGCCAATCTGAATTTTCATGCTCTCACCTAAAAAAAAAACTCCATGGAAGCTACAGATGAATTTTGAAAAGAAAAACAATAAGTTGTTAACGGGGCTACAGAACGAGTGGACAAATTAAGTTAACAGCGCTCCGACCCTAAATTTATAAATTAAAAAGAAAACGGCTGAAGAAGGTCACATACCTCGAAGAAAATCGAAACCCCGTGACCCTGTTCCACAGGAGCAATGTGCAAGTCATTTCAAACTTTAAATTTCTAGAAGCCAGATTAGATTACAATTGTAATCTTCCTGATAGAAAGCCCTACACTCACAGGAGCATATTCAGTGGAACAAGAGGTAAGCACCACTGGCTCTAAAATGGCTAACAATTCCAGCAAAAGGTGGTGTCTATAAACACCAGAAGAGAAAAAGAAAAAGAAAATAGCTGTCAAGCTCATTTCTTGGGGGACTTAGGCTCCTTGCTAGCCGCCTTCTCTGCGGTCTTCTTAGGCAAAAGAATCTGGTGAATGTTAGGAAGCACCCCTCCATGGGCAATAAAAATCATTTTCAAGCAGGCAGCTACAATACTATTGAAACTATGCATCTGACTCTTGCTATATGAACGGTTTATTGAGCACAAATTCGCAGTGATTGGTGAATTCAAAAAGTACCGTGTTCCTCAACATCATGTTGACTACCGTATTTTAAATTTTTCACAATAAACAGTGCACGTTAGCAAACATAAACATGAGCAATAGATTATAATAAGCATGCTACCAATTCCTCTGATAAATATTTTTTTTTTCTACTCAAGCATCTAATTCTAAATCCAAAGTCGATACGACAGAAACGTAATCACCAAAACCAATCAGAATATAGCTATGCAGTAAGTATGCATTGAATAAGAAAATTTACGGCATAGTGAGGGTTTGGAAAAAAAAAATATGCCGCCTCCTGGAAGTAATCAACCTGTAACTTAAAAACCAATCAAGTTAAAAATTCCAACAAAGTAAATTTCCCGATACCCATAGGCCCTAAGGATTAAACATGCTCTGATACCATATGTAACAGCCCCAAAATAGCTATCTAATTAACTTTAACATTAAATTTAAACTATGAAACCTGGGCTTACCTGTGGTAGAAGTAGGCTTACTGCAGCAGGGTTTTGGGGATGACTCTCCTCCCAACCGTAGGCTCAATTGTGCAGGATTCTGCTACAACTGGCCACCCCCGAGCCCTCAATCAACGACTACTGCTAGTGCTCCTAAGTCTTAGTATACCATTCTCCCAAGAGAATAAAAGATAGCATCTCGGAATGATAGAATGCAAGAATGCCTCTCATCTTCCTCACCATCTATTAAATAGAACAACATTGGATGGGGAACCACATGCACACACTCCATGTGTCTACATGCAACTTGATTTTTAGCCTTCTTTATTTATTTTTCTTCTTTTGATAGCTTTACTGATTCTTTTTATTGCTTTCTTTGTTTTATTTACTATTTATTCTTATTTAGAGCTTTAGTGTAGTTATTACTATTTTTATTATTTTTATTTGTTTCTTGTTATTTTTAATATCATTTATGATTTATTATTTTATATTTATATTATTGATTTATTATTTATTTTGTATTATTTATTTATTTATTATTATATTATTATTTTTATTATTTATTTATTATTAAAGGGAGGGATATTACATTGGACCTGAAATAGTCCCTATATTTTTATTGAAGGCTTGTTTCATTTGAGCTTAGGTGCTGATGTTGTCCCTAGGTAAACCCATGAACCAGCGCAAGGCTGCATCTTTGAGGGTGGATGGGAACAATTTTAACTTATGGTCATCAGAGGTGTAATCATAAGTTATGCATATGACAACAAACTTGAAAAAAAATGGTATTTGGGTCCTCTGAGGTTAGGCCATGGAAGTGAGGAAGGGAAGAGGGGCTTATGTTTTTCATCCTAGCATATCCAATAGTTTCTCTGATGGGAAAATCACCCTCAGTTCCTTCTCTATCTTCAATCCCATTTCTATTTTTAGTCATGGTGTAGGTTGGTGGAATTGTCTCTTCTTCTTCCCCAATAGGCTCTTCAAAGATCTCTGGTTGTTCGCCTAATGGGTCCTCTAGTTCACAACAACCGAAGAAGAGGGAAGGTTGGTTGTTATATGCAGTGGAGATATTTGGAAAAAAATTCCCTAAGTTGTCTCGACTCCTATGAGGTGTGAAAGGAGTTTATTTTTTATTTTTTATTTTTTTTATTTTTTATTATTTTTTATTTTAATTTATTATTATTTATTATTTATTTATTTAATTTATTTAATTTTTATTTTTATTTTTTATTTTTATTTTTTTTTTTTATTTTTATTTTTATTTTTATTTTATTTTTTATTTATTTTTTTATTTTTTTAATTTTTTCCAGAATTACTTTCAGAATGGAAAGAAAGAAAAGGTTTGCAACTATTTTTTGAATGGAACTACTTGTAGAATTGGAAAGAAAGAAAAGATTTACAACTAGTTTTTGAATGGAACTACTTGCAAAATTGGAAAGAAAGAAAATATTGCAACTATTTTATGAATGGAACTACTTGCATAATTAGAAAGTAAGAAAGAAATAAGAAATCACATCTACTTAGACACCTCCCCGGAAAAGGCACCAAAAAGTGATTAGCATCAATATTGTAGCAAGAATTTTGCAACTCCTGGGGCCACCAACTTTACTTCATCAACCTGAGGTTCGTACAAACTTGGAAGTAACAATGTTATATACATAGTAGATGCAATGGTCTACTCTTGTCACTTTTCAACTCGGGCGATAGACCACTAGGGTTTTTCAATCGAGTCTTCTATTGACTAGAAGGAGTCTGACTACCAAATGGAAAAGGGAAAATTATACTTAATGCAAAAAGGGAATGTTGCCTATTCTAGGAAATTAAAGTGTTGAATTGGAAGGTGCTATAAAGTGACATGAAATCATCTAGCTGAGAATCTACCTATTTTTCTTGCAAAAGAGACCTAACTTAACCTTGTTTATAACATTTAATGACCTGGACTAACTGAGCATGGAATTTTATCTAAGAACTAGTATGACTATTGCATGCATGCGCTAACTTAGAAATTACAGGAAAAGCCTTTTTGGATTTTTAGTTTTATCAATGCAAATGCTATTTCAAACTTGTGCTTTGGTAGGGGAGATAGGTATGGGGGAAAAGGTTTGGACTAGTTTCAAGGGTATGGAAGTCAAGTGGAGGCCTAACCTAAGGTCAGATGACCATTTCTTCTTAATTTAGGCTTAAAATAGGCTGCTACAGGGTTTCCTGTAGTACTACAAAATGCCCTGTTTTACTACAGGAAATAGGCTGAAAGCTTATAAGGAGGTAGGAAAGGTAGAATGGAGTGTGGGAAAGGTGTCTGATGGGGAATAAGGAATAGAGGAGGTGCGCACTATCTAAGGCTTAGTCAAATGCTTAAATATGGTTGGATTTTCTCAAGGAAAATGCCCACTTTTCTTACAAAACAAGGATTGGATTAGGGTTTGGTGGACTTTGGCAGTGTAGGTGGAGAATACTTGGATGAGGCGAATCAGATGAGATCTCCCTGCAGATCAACATCTCCTGCATCAACATACACTCTCTTTCTTGATTTATGCACAATTTCATTTATACATGGAAAAGATGAGTTGAATGGAGGAAAAACAAAGTTATTAATAGCCAATGGCTAGGTTTATGAATGGAAGTGCTTCTAAACCATAGAAAACTGAAGAGATCAAAATGAAAATTGCATATACTTCTAATAAATTTAGAGATAGTGATCTATTCAACAAGAAACCCTATGTTATGCAGTAATCAAACAATAAATCTGTTTTTTTGGGATGTGTGAATGGAACCCTCAAATCATGATCCCGTAAGGGAGATGAGGTGAAGGCCACTCTCACAATACTTTCTAAAGTGTTTACTATCACTATGATACCACTGATCTATCTATCCACACATGGAAGCAAACCAAGTAATCATCCAAATACTTGCAGATTAAACAAAACCAAAATCACTTTAGCAACTAACTATGAATGTAATATAAACATACATGTATAGAAAGAGGAACCTTTTCTACGAGGGTTGGACCCTAACCCAAGAGCTCTAGCCCTCTGAGTCAAATCAGTGCTGGATCAAGGGAATGCTTTTCATTTTCATTACAATATCAAAAATACATAAGAGTTATTAGTCACAATGTCTTAGCTCGAAAATGGCTCTTGGCTAGAACAAAAAAAGTTGAATCCTAATGAGGCTCTAGGCCTTCTTATTTATACAACTGAAGCTACCAACATATTCCTTAAATTTAGGGAGGCTTGGCTCCCAACTCGAGATCAAATTGTCTTCAACTATCACTGGCTTGGCTACCAATGACCTCAATGGCTTGGCTGCTTGTAACTCCGAGCTGATGCGATCTGGTGGAGGAATATTAGAGTGAGTGAGGAGTTAAGGAGGGAGATCCAATCTCCTAAAATCCATTTTTCTTGTCTACTTTAAATTCCTGCACTTTAATTAGCCAAAATTGCTCCAAATCTTGCAATTAATGCACATTAGGCCACATGACTTAACATCTCATCTTTACCCTTCTCACTAAGAAAAATATGACAAAACATGTAAAGATATGTGAGAAAAGTTGATTTTAATAAGTTGTAGAGTGGCATTAAGGTCCATATAATTTATTTATTAACGAGCCTCATCACATTCCTGATTTAGTAATCTCTCTCTACATTCACCGAATCTTGGTAGCTATGCCAAGATTTTGGAGAGGCTAGAAGAGTTAGGCTCACCAGGTCAACATTTGCAACATTCACACCAACCCCTCCAATCTAATCCCAAACTTGTGTAAATCTGGTGAGATACCGCAATATCATTCTTCTACATCTTAATGTTTTGAAGTTTGTCCTTGAGGTTCAGTTTCCAATGATCACTACTATTCTCAAATAGCCCAGTCAGTGCTTTCCATATTGCGAAAGGAGTTTCTTTCCCATGGATATTTGAGACAATATGGTCTCTCACTCCCTCCAAGATTATTATCCTCACCTTGGCTACATTTTTCTTCCATTGGGATAGGTTGTAGGCATCAACTGATATTGTTTTTGGAAATATATGTATTGACATATTCTAGCAATCTATTGTCATCAAGCATTACCTCCATGCGATCCTTCTAGGTAATGAAATTTGAGTTTCCGTCCAAGGCATACTCCAATATAAGTCCATGGAAGGCCATTATCCCAACTCTGAGGAAATCTTGCTACAAAATCAAACCTCTTGAGGAACAAATTTGAAATTTTTGTTCTAACGTGAATCTTGCTTTGATACTATGTAGTTATGTGGTGATATAATTCAACTGCTCAAGAAATTTAATATAAATCAAGAGACACAATTATACTCTACTAATCTGCATAAATTAATTCACAATTTAGAACAACATTCGAAAACATGCACCAATCACATACACAAATACACATATGTATCTAGGGGAAACCAACTAGTAAAAACCCCTTAAGCATGCTTACATTAATCGAATGAATAGAGAATCTGAGTTAGACTATTGTCCCACTGCACAACTGAGCTCCAACTAGTTCTATTAACTGTTAGAACTAGTTTAACTTATTACAACTAGAAATAACTGAGTTGGATTGCTACAAATTAGCAATCAACAAATGCAAACTGAACTCCATGCCCTCTAACTCAAATTTACTAAGCTAACTATGTGACAAAATTCATATCACCTCAGTTAACTACCTCGAAGTTTTCTCCCAATGTAGAAATTTCGAATTTTCTCAATTTGACCAAGGTTAAGTCAAATTGAGCCTTTCTTGCTACACTTCTCAACAACAACAACAACACACACACACACACACACACACACACACACACACACACACACACACAAACACGTGTGTGTGTGTGCATGCATGTGCACACATGTGTGTGTGCCAAAAGCATTGGGTGCACTTTTCACACTTGATATGTTCCCCACATAAATGCATCTCTTATATGGGTCACCATCTATGGGCTACAATAAAAAACTAAAGGTAAACAATATTCATGATGTGTTCTTCATTCTAGAATCAAGGGCATGTAGTGAATCTCCTTCATTCTCTTGCTCAGAATGTTATATATAAACCATAACTTGTTGTTATGCCACAATATATGTTTCAATAAATGCAGTGACAAGGTTGCAACACTTCCAAGAATATTAATAAAAACAACATCGTTATGCAACCTCAATTCCTTGGAAGTTCATCCCTCTTAGCTACCATATCCTTTATTGAAGTCGACCTTGAATCCAACATCCTTCCTCTACCCTCATGATTCCCTAATATTATAAAGCACACCTTACTCTTTCTAGTTTTATCATCATCACAAATGGACACTCAATTCTATTTCCATGCTTGTTCAAGCACATAAATCAATCATAATGGGATGACATCATGCAAATTTGATCACACAAACAATAGTTTCCAAAAGCTTCAAAAGGATAGCATACAATACTTTTAGAACATTGAACCACAAGTATGTCTTCTTTAGGAAACCTACCCGTAATTTACTAATCCCCTTTATATATATGGTGAACAACAAGACATAGCCCCCCCAATCCAAACAAAATCACATGCAACAAACACATGCATAGAAATGTATGTGTCAAATTTTTGAAATCCTATAGATGATTATTGTCCTATACTTATCTCAGTTAAATAAATCTTATATGAAATTATTTAATCACAAAAATGAATATTTTTTAACATTCAATAATCACACATTTGGTTGCAAAAATGAACAATGGAAGCAATATATGGATAGCACACATGCACACTTATTTTCCCTTTCAAATAAGTTTATCATTCCAATGATAAAATATTACAAGCTACATCCACAATAGCTATATGATAAACAAAAATACTACATAACGAAGAAGTATAAATTATTTAACTAGAAGTATGGCTCTCTTGAAGACAAAAGGCAGTAGTTACTATTGTACAAGTGTATGATGCTACTGTTGTATGGATTCCTTCTTGTTATTTGCTACAACATATTCATACTTTCTCCCCTCGGGTGCACTCTTTTTCTTCTCCTGGTGTCTACCTTCTCATGTTTGTTTCAAATTCTCCCATCTCGTCTTATTAATGTTCAGAGAGTGACAATTAATTTCCTCAATCCTAGCAACTAATTTCACATATCTTAGCAACTAATCTCCTTAATGCTAGCAACCATTATATCTCAATGATGAGGTATATGGCTAAGATTAGAACAAGTCTAATTCATGAATATTCTAGAATCTACAATTTTTTTCATTTAGATTTGTAATACTAAAAAAATATAGGAATTTTGACCTTCACCTTTTATTTATTTAAGCGAAATTACAGAATGGTATTATTTTCCACTTTTCTAAGTGGTAATTAGAAGTTGTCTTGAACTACTTGCACATTCACACTTTACATGTGCAAGAAGCTCATTCTTAAGCTATATTTCTTAACACTCCCTCTTGGCATGGAAGGAATTCTAGACCAATCAAAGTATATCTCATAATGCTTCAAAAGTATTCCCTTTTGTTAAGGGCTTGGTCGTAATATCAGCTACTTGTTGATCAATGTGAATATATTGGATCTTCAGTGCTCCCCACTAAAGTGATATATGATTTATATGTGCCTGGACCTATGATCAAACACTGCATTCTCAAGGAGTTTGATACAACTATTATTATCACAGTAAATCATCATGGGATTCATCCCTTGATCAAAATAGACTTGCAATCAACTTATTAAGCCATATGGCCTCGTAACTCATTGTGTTAGATGCTATTAAATTTTCCTTTTCTAATATAAATGCCATGGAAATCTACTTTATGCTAAACTAGGATATCACCATTAATCCCAAGTTAAATAAAATTTGTAAGGAATAAGCCATCTACATATAACACCAAAATAAGCAGATAAATCCCACAAATTTAAATTATAAATTAGGATCTACTTCGCTTTTTCTAAACCTTATACTCAACAAATATCAATCTACCCTTGACTACTAAGCTTTTAGTTCCTATTTGAGACCATAAAGGACTTACTTAATCTTATACATATGGTTCTCTTTCTTATTTACCTCAAAACCGTGAGGTTGCTCCATGTACAATTCTTCCTCAATCTCCCATTAAGGAATGATGTCTTCACATCCATATGATGTATCCTTCATCCCATAAATGAATCTATATACATAAATATGGTAATGGAAGTGTACCTAACATCTAGAGAAAAATTATCCTCATAGTCCACTCCCTCTTTCTAGGATAACTTTGTAACAACCCTGGTGAAAATTTCATGTAATAAAATTTAATAAAGGAAAAATAATAACCATGGTTGATGGGACACTTATTCCAAGATAAATTGTGGGAAAAACATTCTAGTGGGTGTTCATTCAATTTATTATGGATAAGAAAATTGTCAAAGGCAATGGCTAAGGCTTTGGGAAGGAAAAATGGCATTTTTGGCACATTTATTTATGAAGATGATGGAAATTGGGAGAAAAGAGAGGTGAAAGGTCACATGTTGCATGTGAGGAGGAAAATGAAGGAAAATAATGGAAAATGAAGAAAATAGAGGCCTCATTCATAAAAAGGCTTTTGAGGATCAGTTGGTAACCTTTTGTCAATTTAGCTTTGGAGCTCTCTCATTATTCTCTCTCTCTCTCTCTCTCTCTCTCATATTCTTGGAGACTTAGAGTTTTTTTGGAGCGCTCTAGGAGGGTGTGGCATACTTGGATCTAGGAGAAAGAAGGCAAAGGAAGAGTAGGAAAGCACAAGAGGACATTGGGATTGGCAGCTACATCATATTTTTCTTGCAGGTACCAAGTTTCATGTATGTTTTCCTCACTAGTTTTAGCATGCATGGAATATGCATGTGGTTTGTTGATTGTGATCTGTCATGGGCATGGAGGATGGTTGGGATTGGCAGTGGATTGCCTAGACTTGTCATTTCTTAGATTTCCATGGTGATTGTGGATTCGTTTTCCTTGTTTTGCTTTGGTTGGTTCTCATGTTTCCTTAGCTTGGGTAGACTTATTAGTCTTATAAGCCCTGGTTGGACAAACGCTCTGGAAGCCCTGTAACAACTTGGGGTGAGTTACTAGTCTTGGAAGCATTGGTTGGAAAAATTCTCTAGAAGCCCTTGGTGGGTTGGGTTACTAGTCCTAGAATCCCTGGTTGGACAAACACTCTGGAAGCCTAGTAAAAAATGGGGGTTTAGTTACTAGTCCTGGAAGCATTGGTTGGAAAAACACTTTGGAAGCCCTTGAAGGCTTGGATAGACACCAATTTGATGATGGTTTTGTGATGTTTGACCATGAGGTGGAATCACTATTTGATGGGTTGGGATGGATGGCCTCTAGAAGCCCCAGATGGTTTTGGACTAATGTGTTCAATGAGATCCCACATTCATGCTTGGAATATGGCATGGGGGTAAATAGATGAAGAAAGATTTGGCTCAACCATTTTATGGTCAGGTGGAATGTGGAAGTCCCATCTCAAGTTTGGATTTTGAAATATCCATATGATATTATTTCTCCTTATATTTCTATGAGTATTATAGTGGATTATATGTGGTTTTTATGGTTGTGATTTCGTTGGTATTTTTGCTACTATTGTGTCGGTGATATATGTGTTTTATGACAGTAGTTATGTATGGCTCTCATCATGTTTTTACTTGTAAATGAATGGTCAATATATATATGACCTAATGGATGAAATAGTAGTTAATATGTTGAGGCATCAATGTCTCTTAGTGATTCTCAGCTAAGTATGCGACCCATATGCTCAGATATGTTATTTACACCTATAGATTACATATATGTGATATGTTTGATGAAATGCTTGTCATGGATAGGAGGCATCCAGTCAAGGTCTTATTCAAGTGATTACCTTTATACTACCAATTCCTTGTCATTTTACTATTCTGAAGATGTGATTCAATTCTAGGAAGTGACCTAGGCTCTGGGCCTAAAATAGTGGCACAAATCCCAGGGACTCTAGGATATCACAGTGCAAAAGAGTCCATGGACATTGGATTGCAAGCTTGTGAGTGTGTCCAGTGGTCGTTGGACATTGGCATGCCCATAGCATGAGAGTGTCCAAAGATCAAGTAGTCCAAAATGTTAGTGGGACCCAGGGGCTAGTTGGTAGAAAGGTTGGGTTGGTTCCTGAGGGTCCTAATATTGATGTTGGATGTTTGTATGGTGTGTTTTCGTTGGTTCCACTTCCTTAACATGACTTAGGAGGTCAAATCATATCATAGTGGCCTCTCGTCACATGTTTACCTTGGTTGGTTGGTTGCTTGGGTAGATGTGGGAGGAGGGTGTTATAGAGTGGTATCATAGCATGGTTCACCCCTCGGAATAGATGGGATGTGTATTGGTCATGCATGCATGTCAGTTGCATGTGTGTCTCTTACACTTTCATTCCATGTGCTTGTTGCATTTGCATAATGTTGATCATGGTTGTAGTGATGTCGTCATGAGGAACTTGATGTTGTTATTGTTGAGTGTATCGTCATGAGTGTATGACTGGCTACATGTTGTTATATGTCGCTTACATGTTGTTATATGTCGCTTGGTTACATTCTTGTATGTCTGGTTACATTCTTGTATGCTTGGTTGCATGTATCATTCTTGTAGGTTTGGTTTCAAGTATTGTTTGTTCATGCTTGATCAGATGTTTTTATGCATGTGTGTGTTGGTTATGTGTTACTTATGTATGTTTAGGTTTGCATGTGGTCAAGTGTATAGTGATGTGATGGTTGTCGTAATACATGAGGTCATGGTATGCATTTTTGATAAGGTCATGCATTAATGACTGGACCCTAGCTAGAATGATGGTTGCATGGTTATATGCTTATGTATTATGTTTCTATATGTTGTCATGTTTATGTTATACATGTATCACACTGATTTTTTGATCTTGTAGACAAGGTATCCTCCTCGAGCTATACTAAGGTACATTGATTTATTATGATTTGGTTTAGCTAACATAATATACCTTGCAGGAAGAAATATCAAATGACTAGCAAGATGGCAGACTACAAAGACTCTCCCTATGAATCATAAGAGTAGTATTGTGTTAGGAACTCTTTTGATTTGTAAGGTAGACAATGAAAAAATCATATAGGTACAAGAGAAGCTAGCAGAGATAAATGCAGTGATACTTCAGGGTATGTCAGATTTACAGTGATAGGGACCACTTCGGATAAGCCATGAGTAGGAGGACAAAACTAATGGGGCATATGGTAGTAGGTCACATGGTGGTGACATGGTTAGAGATGGCAGATTATTTGGAAACTCCGGATAGGAGGAGGGATAGAAACAAGTACCATTCTAGTTCTAGTTCTAACAGGCATGACGATCGATATTGTTTACATCCTTACATGAGAAGTGATAGGGGATACTTTCCAAATGAGTTTAAGACAGAAAATCCACCTACTTTTGATGGAGATATGAAGAAGTTGTAGGATGCAGAGGCATGGTTTCTTGGTATGAAGAATTTCTTCAGGTTGCATGATTATTTAGAGAACATGAAAGTCAAAGTAGCTACATTTAGTCTTAAAGTTAAAGTAAACATTTGGTGGGAATATGCGAAGAATGTCAGAGGTATACATGAGGAAGATTTGACTTGGAGTGAGCTTGAGTGACTATTTAAGAAGAAGTATTTGTGAGAGAGATACGTTGATGACAGGGAAAAATGATTCTATAAGCTAAAGATGGGGTCTATGATAGATGATGAGTAAAATAGAAAGTTCTTGGAGCTACTGAGGTATGTTCCTTACCTCAAGTAGGAGAAGGAAAAGATTCAAATGTTCACTAGTGAGTTACCAATGGAAATCAAAGATATGATTGAGTTCAATGAGCCTAGATCATTAGATGAGGCCATCAGGAAGCTAAAGCATTGCTATGAACAATCTAAGTGCAAATCTGAGACCAAGCCAGACTGGAAGGAAATGTAAAGAACAAAGGAAAATGGGACAAGAAGTGAGTAAGACCACAGGATTCAGGTAATAAGGATAATGTTGCACCACCTAATAGGTTCAATGCATCAGATAGAGGATAGGGATATCAATCTAAGGAGATGAATAAGGGTGCAGGTTGGAAGCCTATAGAGTGTTGGACTTGTGGAAAAGATCATCGCAAGAGAGATTGTCCACAGAATCAGTGTGGTAAGCCTTAAATATATAGTGTATAGTATGCACAGACTGTTGGGGATGTTGGTTAGAGCATTCATCATATTTATGTAACATTAGATAATAAACATGCAAACCCTCATGCTTCTATCATTGAGATGGACGGTAAGCTTTGTGATCAATTTATTTCTATTTTGATTTACCCTAGATCCAATTATAGCTATGTTAGTCTTGAATTGGTGGATAAGTGTTGGCTTGTTGGGGCATGACCCAGGTTTAAAGTTAGTTGTGCTAACCAACAAAACCCTAAAATACTAGCCCTTTCGGCAACAACCCGTGTAGCGTAGGATGCAATCTCACCCGAAGTAGTATTAGGGGATGACAAAACCAAGTTTCTACATCCAGGGACCTATTTGATAGGTTCCTGTGGCTCTTAGGGCTAAGTTCTATCTTTGCAAACCCTGACCCTTCCAAAATAGATAATTATAGTAATTCACTTAAACCGCATCTATACCTCCACGAAGGTCATGTAACATTAATAACATGCATAAATTATATTGATCTACCACTTTCGTGCATAATATAAGGATTCATCCATACAATTTGCAATACAAAACGAAATACAAAAAACTGCAGAAGTAGAACTACAAAAATAGAAGCATAATTGTTGGATCAAAATTGCCTTTATTAGATGTATTCGTTCAAGTACAAACTCTTTTTCCTTGTGCACTCAACTATAGGGGCCTGTGCACTCAACCTGCAGACTTACCAAGGTCTCTACGCACTCAACTGTAAGAGCCTTCCCCTTTGCCTAAGTACAGGAAATAGACCTTTCCTACCTTAGCTTACTTGCCCAAACAATGATCTTCTATTTTTATCATCTCTCCTAGACTCGCTATAACTCTTCTATTTATAGCCTTTGCTTTTACAATACCATGGTCCGTGAATCATGGGTGGGTCTCAAAACCTTCCTAACACCTAACCACCTAAGGGACTAAAGTCCCTTTGACTCTTACTATCTTCGCACTGTGATTCCACAAATCACAAAGACTTTACATCTTTACAAAAAGGAATTACAAAATTCACAAAATTTAACCCTAGGGACCCCATCCCAACAGGACCCTAAAAAAATTTGGTGACTCATCCTCTAGTCACTCAGCTGGCACTTTAATCTTTGCTTGGAGTTCGTGAAACTCCAACTTCAGAATCTGCAGATCAGTTGTTCCCTGCATAGCTTCCTACTGCACTTTGTTATAGATCTTACCTGAAAATATATGATAATACAAATATACCCAAGAAATAACAATATCTGAATATAGATAGAAATTCTTGTTTATTGATCAAACTCTTAAGGTAGGGCAACACCATACATTCACTCCTTAAGGAAGGAGAACACTCCACAAGCTATATGCCTGTCCATACAATAATCCTTGACATCTCTCAATGGGGAGTCTTTAGCCTCCATGGGTCATTACCATGGTTCCCTCAATACCATCTATCTAATACCATGGGCTTATTACATTATTGCTAACTACTTGTGGTCCCTTACATGATACAGGTTAACCACCTTATTTATTACTATGCCCCATTCCATTATTACATTATTTCCTTGGGGTACCTCCCTCCGTGCCCCATATTATCCCCCTTAGATATACTACATTCCACCCCCCTTAAACATGTATCATCCCCGAAACATAAGAAGAACACGAATAATAAGATCTACTCAAACAAGTAGTCCACTGGTACCATGCACGTGCATCTAGCCATCCAAGAGAAAGATGAACCCTCGATCTAGATGGTGCCTCGCTCGCTTGAGATGGAAGTTGACCCTAGTGGCTCTTCTATGTTGATGTGTAGTAGGTGGATCATTGCCCCTCTCTATTTGTCATGTAGGGGTTGTTTTCATTGTGGCTAATTTGTTACCATCTCGTTGGTTGTTTTCTTGCAGGGTGATGTGGGTGGTAATATGCTGAAGTTTTAACCAACGGTGTCTTTTTCTTTAATTCACCACCTAATGGAGCCTAATTGGTATCTGGGACATATTTTGGTGCCTGCTTGTTTCTTATCTTCCAATATTACTTCAACCACTGAGTCCTCATTTGATGTATTAGTACTTATAATATTTTATGCTTCAGCCTCCTTGGATTCTCCCTGTTTTTCTGGTACCTGATTTGATCTTTTTGTTTGGTTGTTGACCATTAAAGACTCATCATCTGATGTGTCAATGTCATTAGAGATTTGTTCTTCTTCCTCCATAATCTTTGCTTAGGTCTTAATGGAAATATTCCGCAATGTAATTTTCTTCTTTTTATACCAGAGCTTTAGGAATTTCTTCTGCACATTAATATTGACAGTACCCACAGATTCCATCCAAGGATATCCATAAACAACATCCATGTTATCCATATATGAAGTATAAAAATCACAATGCAACACATACTTATCCATAGAAAGCTTCAAATCTTTATAAACTTGAACATCCTCATTATCAACTTGTGTGTTTTCAATGTGTTTTGTTGGAGCTTGCAATTTTTTTGCCAAATTAACATTGATAAAATTATGCTTGTAATTAGGATTTATAAACACAATGATATTCTCCTTCTGAATAAATCTGTGAACCTGCAATAAGGAGATACCAGTAGGAAATAAGCCCACATGTTTCTCATTATCTTGTTTTTTGTCTTGAGACTATCTGTCTAAAAGGAATTTTTCAAATTCTTCATCGGGCAGGTTGGAACACTTCTTTTGGTTAAGTAATGCCCACCATGTGGCCGCCTCATCTTTAAATTTGGCCACTACCCAAAATATCCAATATTTTTCCCATAATGACTTTTGTGTTTTTATGTGTTCTTCAACAGTAGGACCATTATCATTTCCTGTAAAATCTGGAACTACCATGAAGAGTGTTTAAAAAAATAAATCACTTACTTGGCGAAAATTTGAAATGGCCACAATTTAGTCAATATTGCTCAGAATCCATATTATGACCTATTTTTTGAAATAGAACAACCCTTATTCTTCTTCCCATGTGGTAGAAATCCCGATCTAGGCACTGGAATTTCAGATCCGCATTGCATCTGTCCCGTCATCACAAAAATTTCTCAAAAAAGAGCTGATTTTAAATCAACGAGATCTACCTCATTCGGACTCTGATTCAATTGATTTTTTTTTTTAAATTGGGTATTTTTTTTGCAAAGAACTCAAATATGCATTTAGATTCTTCAAATGCTGCCACAAAATGTATAAATCGGATATGCAAACTTACCACCCTGAAAAATATCTGCAACACAACTAATTTTTAAATCAGCGATATCTCCCTCATTCGGACTCCGACTCGGCCGATTTTTTATTTTATTTATTTATTTTTTTAAATTGAGTAATTTTTCACAAAAAACCTAGATATGCAATTAGATTTTGCATATTTTGCACCAGAACGTACAGATTTGATCCGCAAACTCACCGCCCCGAAAAATGTCTGGAACACAGCTGATTTTTAAATCAACAATATCTCCTTCATTTAGACTTCGATTCGGCTGTATTTTTTTTTTTTTCAAATTGGGTATTTTTCCACAAAAACCCCAAATATGCAATTAGATTCTGTAAAATTTGCACCAGAATATACACATATGATCTGAAAAATCCAAAAAATTCCTACAAAAAATTAAAAAGAAATCTTCGTTTTGCCCAAGAAAGTGCTTTGATACCACTTGTTATAGATCTAACCCAAAAATATATGATAATAGAAATAAACCCAATAAATGAAAATATCTAAATATAGATAGAAATTATTCTTTTTTGATCAAACCCTTAAGGTAGGGAAACACCATATGTTCACTCCTTAAGGAAGGAGAACACTCCACAAGCCATATGCTTGTTCATACAATAATCCTTGACATCTCTCAATGGGGAGTCTCTAGCCTCTATATAGGCTTCATACATATAATACCATGGGTCATTACCATGGTTCCCTCAATACCATCTATCTAATACCATGGGCTTATTACATTCTTGCTAACTACTTGTGGTCCCTTACATGATACGGGTTAACCACCTTATTTATTACTATGGCCCATCCCATTATTACATTATTCCCTTGGGTACCTCCCTCTGTAGCCTATATTATCCCCCTAGGTATACTACATTCCTAACACCTAACCACCTAAGGGAATAAAGTCCCTTTGACTTAGTATCTTCGCACTCCGATTCCACATACCACAGAGACTTTACATCTTTACAAAAATGAATTACAAAATTTGACAAAATTTAACCCCAGGGACCCCATCCCAACAAGACCCTAAAAAAATTTGGTGACTCATCCTTGAGTCACTCAGCTGACACTTTAATCTTCGATTGGAGTTCGCAAAACTCCAACTTTAGAACCTGTAGATGAGTTGTCCCCTGCATAGCTTCCTGTTGCACTTCCTTGACTAATTTCTCTATAGTGGAGCCTTCCACCACAAGGTCCATTGTCCTTTGAGTCTGTTGTGTGCCCTTTAGCTTGATTTTCATTAACAGAGTGAATTGGTTGGCCTCCTCTGTCCAAGGTTGTGTTCTTTCCATAAGAATGGCCTCTTTCTAGTGCAACTCTTCAATTTCAGTCTGAAGCTACTTCCCTTCCTGTAATCTCACGAACTATTGTACTGACACAATAGTTCACGCAGTCGACCTGATCTCATCAAATTTTTGTTGTTTTTCTCTAAGGTCGGTGCCAGTCTTCTACATAGTGGGGTCCTCTTGCAGAGTTGTCCATAGCTCCATGGCCTTCTCAAACAATTTTGTGTAGTCCTTGACTATTGTGTCTAGTGTGGCCATTCCTTCCTTTATAGTAGTTCCACCCTTCTCTCAAATCTCTGGTGGAGTTGTCGGCTACAATTTCAATTGCAGCTCTGAAACTGGTAGTTGTAACTAAAATCGGACTCGACTGATTTCATCTCTGGACTCCTTGACCGTCACAACCAACTTCTAGATCTTTTCTGTGAACTTTGAATCAGCTGTAATATTAATTTCAGATAGCGCATTACACACCTGTGTAATCATTGCTTCTAAGTGTTGGCTGTGCATAGCAATTTCTTCCTTCTCCTTCAGTGCTGATGCCTTTTCTTCAAAGCTCTACTAGTTATTTGTCTTGAATTCATTAATCACCAATAGTGTGCATTGCTCCCTAACCCTTAGCTCATCTGATATGCCTTGGTGAAACTCATGTAAGGTTTGAATAGGGAGTGTGGCGAGCTTGATGCCTGGATCCTTGATCTATGAAAGCTGGGCATTGCCCTCTTCTGAGTGGGCGTGCAGGGTCCTGTCTTGAAATTGAATCACACGAAGATCTAAAGTCTGATCCATGTCCAATAATACCGTACTCGCTTGACGTGGGATCACCTGAATTCCACTCACTTGACATACACTCTCTTGCAGTCATCTTATCTGGATATGTAGATTGTGCATATCCTTCTACACATTTCCTAGTGCTTGTTGGTACTGCTGCTCAATTCAATTTAGGTCCACAATTCGGTTGTAGTGTCCTGAACCTTATCCCCAATTTCATCTAACTCCCCTTTAGTGAGGACTAATGGATCCATGTGGAAGAATCTAGTCGACTTCTTCTTCTTTTGTGGCCCCAAGATTGTCTAATTCATTCTTTTCCTGACCACAAAGGGGGTTCCCTGCTCTGTGCCCCTACCCCATTATACATCTAACCCTTCTTGGTCCTGGGTGTGCTGCGCTTTAGACTACTCTACTTCAATTGTAGTTTCCTAGGCTGCTCGTTCTTTGTCAGTAGTTGCCTTAGTAGTAGCTTCTTTAGCAAAAGTTGCCTTAGTAGCAACTTCCTTCTCCTGTGCAGCTTTCTCTCGAGTTGCAACCTGTTAGGCCTCCTTCTTTGCTTTTGCTACTGAGGTCTCTGCGATTGTAAATTTTATTTCCTTTCTTGTTCTTGCACTTGGATCTGGTTTGTAAAGCCACTCCCTTGGCCATTTAATGACAATTTCTTGGACATCCGCCTCGCTAAAAATATTAGCCAACTTATGCCATATCTTCTTTGGATCACGTCGCACGTAAATATATACATTGTGGAAGTCAAACTTGAAGTTGGCATAGGGATCAAATTAATCATGTAAGGTAGATGAGAGCCTCAACCTTTGGCTAATCACCAGGCGTAAATCCATCACCACTAGTACCCAGAACATCTTGGTTTCGGTGACCCGCGCTGCATATTTTGTTGCCCCGAGCGAAGAAAACTTCGCTAGCTCTGGATGGTCTGCGTTTTGAGGAGGAAATTGACAGTCCTTCAGCATCCTCCATGCAACTAATATTATCAAAAGTAACAACCAAGAATAATGAAATGCCTTTCCCTCATCCTGGGCCTCTCGACAATTCTCCAAGAAGTCCTTGCATAGGTACTAAGCCCAGTTGTACTCGACTCCTTTGGCACATTACACATCCAAGGAGATCATTGGCACCGGAACCTCGTTCGTTCGACACTTCCACATGATTTTGCATGCCAATATTTGTGTGGCAAGCTGCATCGCAGGATCGTAAATGGAGTGGATAAAATATCTATACAACTTTTTAACCAACCCGAACTTGCTCTTCATTTGATCTGTGAGTTGCTTCTCCTTCATTTTCCCTCCAAATTCTTCTACTGGATCCACACCTTGATAGGGTAGCAAGGTGATCTGGTGGATCAACATATTGGTAATTGGGATGGGTTCTCCAATCCAGAGACACCCATTGTGCACCAAGGTGAGTAAATGTCGAACACATGCAGTGTTAATGATGGTGTGACTGAAGTACAACACCCAGAGCATGTTTAGAAGACTGGCTTTCTCAATTTCCACGACCCACTTCATATGCTTCAATCACATAACCCTGGTTTCCTCATAATACATTTTTGACAAATATTGGTTCGACACAAGCTGAGGGAACTTCTCAATATTGGTTCGATGCAAGCTGAGGGAAATTCTCATGATCTCCCAAGTCTAAATCCTCCAGCTTGAACATTGAAATTCAACCCAATAGGGCACCCTTAAACACTACCTTCTCTGGTATCAGTGGTGTAGAGATCATAAATATAGCATTTTTTGGGTCTTTAGGCACCCTAGTTGTGCCCTTGTGTAGTGTGATGTACTTCGGGAGTTGGGTCATAGGATCAACCTCCTCGGCATCCATATCCTCGATGCCTCTGCGAAGTTCTTCTTCATCTAAATCAAGGGGATCATGTGGCTGCTACGCTTTATCCACTTTCCCCTTCTGGCAGATTTTTGTGGGATTTTTTCACGATGATTGCTTCACCTGAACTTGTTATGGCTTTTTTTGCTTTTTTTCAGCTACATAGGGCTTAGGAATAGGGAACCTAGACACCGTAGTCGGAAATCCCATAGGAACAGAGAGTGTTGCTTCAACTAAGTGTGTTGCTTCAGAGGGAATTACTTCTATTGTGAGGGGAGTTGCAATCATGTTTGCTATAAATGCCTTACAAAAATCTTCGGGGGCATTAGCCAATCCTAGTCTTGAGAAGAGGTCTTCCCAGTCTAGTTCGGACATACAGTTTAGCTCTTGGCACAACACAAGGCAAAAAAGATTAAAATCGATTTTCAGGATGCAAAGTGTTATAATGCGGTGTGGCACGCCATATTTATAGGTGAATTCGAATTTGAATCCAACCGTTCCCTCCAAATTTCTATCATTAATGCATATTTGGCGGTAGATTTCCAAAGATTTGCCCCATAAATGAGTCTTCCCTGCTCCTCCTAACTAAAAATTTTCCATCCAATCATCTACAGTGCTTCCAATGGCTACTTTTTGACTAGGATGCACAACACCAACCTTTTTGGTGCATCCACCTTGGCATAGATCCCCTCAGTGCCCTACTTTCATCCATTGCACAACACTTTTACTTTGTCTATCCAATTTTCGGGAAGTGTAATTTATAATCTTGTACTTCCTTGTAGTTTCCTGGAGTACTAAGATTATCTTGCCATCATATAGTCATTGCACAGGGGCAAGATCACCCTTGTACAACTTCAATTGACTCTGCCTAGAAACAATTCACCCTTTAGCTTCATGAGCAGAACTATGCCACCATCTGTAATGTCCTTTACCACATAGGGTCCAAGCCAATGCATTTGAAACTTTCCAGGAAATTTCGTAAATTTGTTTTCATATAATAAGATCAAATCATTAACCTTGAAGTTG
Source organism: Pinus taeda (assembly GCA_000404065.3). Taxonomy (NCBI): domain Eukaryota; kingdom Viridiplantae; phylum Streptophyta; class Pinopsida; order Pinales; family Pinaceae; genus Pinus; species Pinus taeda. The sequence continues at coordinate 107,013 of APFE031736823.1, forward strand.
TGCTGCTTTATATGTCGATTGTGCCATGCCTTTTCATGCTTCTTTTGCATCTGTTGGTAAAATCCTGCTAAAAATAGGTCCTCCTCTAATTCCACTAGTTGTGCAAAGCGCTCCTCCATAGTATCGCGATCAACCATATGGGTCAGTGTTGCAATCTGCAGACTCGGCACAATATATTCCATGGGAATCACAACCTTTTGTCCATAGACTAATCGCAAAGGGGTTTGGTCTATTAAATTTTTACAAGTGGTTCTATAAACCCACGGTAATGCTGGTATGTGCACATCCCAGTCATTTCGCTTCATGTTGCAAGCCTTTGTTAAAGCGCTCTCCAGGATTTTGTTGAAGGCTTCAACCGTACCATTGTCTTGAGGGTGATAGAATGTACTTTTCTGATGATAGACCTAGAATTCTTCAAGCATCCTGGCAATCATTTTGTTTAAGAAGAGCATGACCCTATCACTCATTAATATCTTAGGGCATCCAAAGTGTGACAAGATATACTCATAAATAAAATTTGTAGTGGTAGTTGCGCTACAATCCTTTACCAATTGTGATTTCGCCCATCCCATCAAGTATTTAGTTGCTGTAATAATATATCGTGCTCCAGTCTTCTTCCCTGGTGGTTAGATCGGACCCACAAAATCAATCACCCATTTATCAAACACTTGTAAGGTTACCTGTGGATTTAAGGGAAATTCATCCCTTCACGATGGTCTCCCCATCCTTTGGTAAGCATCACATGCCCTACAATATTCTTTTGCATCCTTATGTATCGTTGGCCACCGACGTCCTACACAGGATCTTCTGTGCAATTTCTCTTCCTGTATAGTGGCCTCCCTCTACTCCTCCATGTGCTTCTATGAGGATTCTTGGTCATTCAAACCCTAGGACATATTGGCGCAGTATCTCATCGAAGCCCATTTTATATAGGTGTCGAGTGATCACGGAAAAATTAGCCGCGCGAACCACCAGCTAATTCTTCTGCTATGTAGAATATCCCTTTGGGGCTGTGCCAGTTGTTAAAAACTGGATTATATCATCAAAGTGACCATTTGTGACACGAACAACAAATAGTTGCGCAATAGGCAACCCTTCTTCCAAACTAGTAGGCTCATCACCAGCCTCAATCTGGGATAGATGATCAGGACCAGCATTTAATCGCCCCGACTTCACAATCACCTCAAAATCATACTCCTAAAAGAGTAACATCCATTTGTAGATCTCCCCCCCAACACAGGCTTGTTGACCAAGTATTTTAGAGAAGAATGGTTTGTATACATCTTGAAGTGTGCACCTAACAGATAGTGCCAAAATTTCTATAGTGCATACACCATTTCCAGTCCTTTGTGCTCTGTAGCCAAGTAGTTCTTCTTTGCCTTTGACAATTTCCTACTTGCAATTGCTATAGGATGATCAATATTTCCTTCACCTAGTTGGGTCAGCACCGCACTTAGCGCAATACAAGAAGTTTCCACATGAACATGAAACTCTTTTTTCCAATCCAAGAACACTAGAATGGGTGTGATGGCCATTTTCTCCTTCAGAATGTCTAAATTGTTTTGACACTCTTCATCCCAACAGAATGTTTCATATTTCTTCAATAGTTTCTCCATTGGCACAGTGGCTTACGCGTATGCCTTGATAAACTTTCTATAATACCCCGTATGGCCCAATGTCATGTGCAACTATTTTATGTTCTTAGGGGCCTCCAAGTTGACAATAAAAACTATCTTTGCAGGGTCTAATATTAATCCCTACTTGCAAACCACATGACCCAGCAATATTCCATAAGGAACACAGAAGATGCATTTTTTTAGATTCGGGGTGATCTAATGTCTGCGACATATGTCCAACATAAGGCACATACTTGAAATGTGGCACTTTACTAACCAAAATACAGTCCAATTGTCAAAGTAGACTTCTAAGAACTTTTGGATGAATTCCTTAAAAGCTACAATTACTACCAGTGAGAAGATCACAAGTGCATTCTTCAATCCAAATGGAATTACCGTGTATTGAAAACATCCCCATTCTGTCACAAAGGTGATATTGATTCGATTGTCCGGTGTGATCTTGATCTGATGGTACCCCGAGAACCCATCAGTGAATGAATAGGCTTCCTGCCCTCCAACATTCTCTAGGAATTCATCTATAAATGGTGTTGGGAATGGGTCATGGATGCATGCATCATTGAGCTTCCTTAGATCTACACATATATGGATTTCATCTTGTTGCTTCTTTTCCTATACTACCATAGGACTTACCCAGTCTGACTCCTCCACCGGCTCAATGATCCCAGCCTCTAACATTTTGTCCAACTCCTTGTGCACCTTTTCCTTATATTTGGGATTCAAATGGTAGGGTCATTGTTTTACAGGCTTCATGATTGGCTTCAATGTAATCTTCATCATGCTTAAGTCCCCTACTATCCCCTTCAAATTTGAGAACCTAGTGGGAAACAAGTCTAAGTATTCGCGTAGCAGTTCCACAACCTTATCAATTGTATCCTCATCCCAATAGTTTCCTATCTTCACAAACTTTGGCTACGCGTCTGATCCAATGCTTACCTTTCTAGTCTTCAAAGGTTCTACTATGTCAGGGATTGTTGCTTTGGATCCTTCAACTTCGCGTTGTCCCTCAGACTCTAGAATTTTGATATTTCTAGGATCATCTTCTTCTTCTTCTACGTCACATTACAACATTCTAGTGCATGGCATAGCTACGTATTCTAATCTGGTTGAACCCATTCTACCAGGTCCTCAGGCATTTTAAAGATCACAACCTTAATTTCTTGGAGCACTTCGTAAATACATTCAAAGCTGTCCTTAAAACTGAAGGTCAACAGGAAACTTTCCTTAAGGATATCCCACTTGGTTTTTCCATGGCGTAGCTCAGTTTCCAAGTACCAATTCATCGGGATGGTATCCAAAGTGTGACAAATGATGTGCTCCCATTCAATTTGAGGATTCTCTCCCCATGCTTTAGTCCACTGTGCTAGATGCTTGCGCGGATCATCTTCTCCAGTGTACTTTTCGGTCATACGAGTATTCATGTACCTAAACCTCAGTTTCATCCTTTATCAGTATTCCTTCCAATCAATGAAGTTATCCTTATGCGTACCCCACTAGTGGGTAGACATAGCGCACAATGCCAGATCTAATGCCTAGAACCAATGTTCTTCTGGCACCTCCCTTTTTAACTTATCTAAAAATGAATTAAAATCATCTAAACTATCATAATGTGGTAGAGTTCATACCTCCGTGGATACATAGTGATGCAATTTTTTCAACATGTTGTAGCGCAACGAGGAGACTTCATGTAATTTTTTATGCCAATGCTCAAGCTCTTCGTTGGAATTTGAGGTGCAGGAGCTATCTCTATCCTATGTAATTCATCCATCTACTATCGGATTGATCCATTCCTCATCACACGCAGTGATTTATATATCTAATCTAGACCCTCCTCTTCTTCATAATTGCAGACTATTTCCATGTATCACGCACCTTTAGTTGGATCTAAGGGAACAATTACTTAGAGCGCCTTCCTCTCAAATGTCATTCTTCATTTCTTAATATTAATGACTGCATCCATGTCAAAGGCCTAATCAATTTCCAACAGTGTTGGGTAAAACAATGTAAACTTTGAAACGAGAACTATAAACTCAAAACGGGAACTCTGGCCCAAAAACCCCAAAAAAACATCAAAAACAGTGCTAAAAACGAAAAGTGTGTATACTGGATGATGTTTTTTTTTTTTAGGTGCCATTTTGAACGTGTTTTAAAAAATGCGTGTGACTACGAAAGTTTACTACGAATTTTTCGTGCAAAATATAGTTCAAAACGAAAGGATGCTACTGGAATACGTTTTTTTTTTTTTTTGGTCAATTTTCAAACTTTTTAAAAAATGCTAATTAAAACCAATTTTTTATGTCTCAAACAAAGTTAATTTTTAAGGAAAAAACACATTAATGTTTCTGGTAGAATATCATTTTTCTTTCCTAAGTATAAATTTAACATGTTTTCAACCACACCATGCTAGATACAAAAGAAATTGAAATTTTTTCAATTATAAAATTAAAAAACCATGACATTATGAACAAAGAGAATAAATAAAACCCTAAAGAACCCTTCCCAAAAAACGGTCTCTGAAATCCTTCAGAACCAGATTTGATGATTCTAGCAACATAAGTGTCTTTCTACCTGAAATGTAAATAAAACTGACCTCAACATGAAATTGAATCAAATGTTTTGGAATTATAATGAAATTGAATCACATGTTTTGTGCAATCACCCCCATGTAAGGAGAACATTTAGGAATTCGTTGAAGACCCAAAAGGAAACTAAGTGCACAGAAAGTCAAAGTCTAGCATGCATCCATCACTTTTGGCATCAGCTCAAAAATTCGCTCAGAATTCCTCCCTGCAGCACAAGGCTTCTTAGGGTTTTCAGTTGAAACCATTATATTTAACTTCTAAGACATACAAGGAATCTAAAAAACGTTCGAGTAAGAAAACATAGAACTCTGGACTTCATAATCCTCTGTGAACATGTGTATTGGTTTTCCTCAGAAAACACGCTAAATAAAAACTTACAATTAAAACCATGACGAACTTAGCTTCTTTCAATAGTTAAGAGTAGTGGCACAACTTTCAAGACACATCGTTACATAAACAAACATCCCACGATAAAAAGACGCAACATCATGGGATAAAACAACAACCCACGTAGTGACTTTAACTTTCAAGCCATATCATTCCATAAACAAAACAGGAAAATTAAATCAGATAAGACATGTCTAATTATATCGGGTAACAGATGTCAAATCTTACAAAAAAAGTGGACGAAAATGTAAAGGGAACTGATTCAAAAAAAAGGGTGTCAGCTTAACTAATAAATAATATTAATATACACTTTAATTGACTGCAGATAAGATGTATTTTTGAATAAGAAATGATTGTCTTCAAAACGGCAACAAATAACGGGCTTGCTATCGGCCATTGAAAGCGCCCGATAACACCCATTCACCATACATATCCATTCTATTCATGCATTGAAAGCGCCCGATAGCACCCATTCACCATACATATCCATTCTATTCATGCAGAGGTCATATGTTTATACATTATATCGTACCTGTTTATCGACGTTTCAGATTTCCCCGCGTCCCATCTCCGGAACTAGTTATTCGTGTTGTTGTGGTGTTCAGCCGCCCGTAGTGTCGTTTTCGTTCACAGTTGCTAAGCATCCTCCGCCGCGCCCATACCATCCATGCATCATCCATTTTAAATTTGTAACTGGGTGCACTAGAATTTTGAAATCTATCCTGCATCTTTCAGCGCATTCTAATTAAAGGGGGATATTATGTTCTGTAGAGAGGCGGGGTAGGTCTTTGATCAAAATTATATATTTTTTATGGAAATGTTGGGCACGTTCTTAGGGATTCACATACTAGAAAATATTGGTCATATTCTTAGTCATTAAAACAGTAATATTCTCCATTTTCTGAATCAATGGGAAATGCAAGATGTAATATGTGGATTTGATCTTTTTGTTGAATGTACTGAAATGAATACCAGTTACCGCGGACAAAGAATCACACGATTGACTAACTATCCTCAGCTGCGAGGGAAGCAATAAAACCAGTGCTCGATGGAAGAAAACATATTATAATACGTTTTCACCCATATAAATAAACACTCAAATATTTCACAAAAATATTATAATACATTTTTTTTCAGTTATAATTTTTTTTTTTTTCTAACAAATAATGTCATAATATTCAAAACCGAAAACGTTGATACATGCCCGGAAATTTCTATACATAAAGAGAAAATTAAATAAAAATAATAGACCAGTGACTTGCAACACCTAAAAAATTTGTAGCTCCTATTCACAATTAAATGGAGAGAAAGCAATTAGTGAGAATTGTTTGAATAAGGAATAGACTCCATTTAGATATTCAAAGAATGTGCGTTGTTTGAATATGAAATATAGGGTTCTATTCATATATTCAAAGAATGGCGCTTCCAATCACAAGAAGAGAACGATAGTATTAAGCGCAAACAAATTGCTAATACTTAAATTAACATCTTCAGCAAGAATGGTGATTCTAATCACAAGAAAAGAACGATTGAATCGCCTCTATAGGCACAATGCTTGGGATACGATATAATTGGAAATTGACTATATAACCATAAAAACAACGAAAATTTTAAATATTTGTTTTCTCGGCATAGCAAAACTGTTGGAATTTGCTACCTCCAATGTTTCAGTCGCAAGATTTATTTATGTTCGGGCATTCTAAACTTCTTCACTTTAATGATTGGATATACCTTCAAATTTAAACAACATAGCTAAAGAGTAGACAGTGTCTAACGGCTCCTTTCAGGTGGACGTAGTTACGCAGGAAAGTTTCCTTAACAAATCCGGCCTTCTCCAGAACTCTGGCCGACGCTACGTTTTCAGGGAGCACAAGCGCTTCAATTCTCTTCACTCCCTGCAATTCTTTGAATCCCATTTTAAGTGCTGTTGTCACCGCTTCGGTGGTGAAGCCCATCCCCCAGTACCTTTTAGCGATGGCGTACCCCATCTCAGCTCGGCAGTTGTGAATACCGGTTCCTTGCTTGAACATGACGTGACCAATAGGCTTCCCTCTGAAACATATAGCCTTGAACCATGGGTGAGGAATCACCTCCTTCAGCAGAAACTCCCTGAGATTCTCCTTGGATTTAAAAGCTTCCCACGTCATAAACTTGGTCACTTCTTCGTCACTAGCCCATTCATAAAAGTCTTCCAAGTCTGTCGGGCAGAAGTTCCTCAATTGGACTTGCCCAACACTAAAACTGCCACGCTTAGCTTCCATTCTTTCGATCTTCGACTCTCTCAAATGCTCAGTTGTGGTGCAGCGCCACCCTCGGGCCGGCCCCGCCCGGCACGACCGGTTGGGGTCGATTCCGGATCGACCCGCGCCGGTCGGCGGGCGGGGCAGCTCGGGGGTTGGCCCTGCGCGGCGAGGGGGGCGGGGGGGGCCGGGAGGGGCGGGGAGGGGAGGGGCGGCGGAATCGACCCGTGAAAACTCTCCCTGTTGAACTATCTTTTTGATTCCAAGTGAACCATCATTGTTTTATGTATTATGTATTGGATATAATGTTATAATTGAGAACGAAATTTGATTTAAATAGGTTGATTTAAATATCTAGGGTACATAATGTTATAATTAAAATTGAAATTTAATTTAAAAATATTATAATATATTTTTATTAAATGAAAAAATATTAATAATAAATTTTATTTTACATATATAATAATATGATTTAAATAATTTGTATGGTGTTTAAATTAATTAAATGGAAATATCTATATAGGTATGTGTTGGGTATATAATGTTATAATTGAAAATGAAATTTGATTTAAAAATGTTATAATATATTTTTATAAATGAAAATGAATTGAAATTTAAAATATTAATAATAAATTTTATTTTATTAGTATGATTTAAATAATTTGTATGGCGTTTGAATTAATTAAATGAGAATAAATTAAAATTAATTAATAAAGTGAGTGTTTTAAAATTTTAATAAAAAAAAAAATATATATATATTATATAATATATACTATATATATATATATATATATAATATAAATATATATATATATATTATTATTAAATTAAGATTTTATTTATGAAGTATTTTATGTAGTCCATATATGTCATATTGAGAAAAAAATAATTCAAATACCATATATATCATGTCATAATTGAGAAAAGAAATATGTTTTGGAATAGGGTAATGTGGTTTAAGTTAATTAAATGGGAAATAATTGGAAATTGAAAATATTTATAAAAATATTTATTATTTTTGAATTGTTTTTTATTAATAAAAATTTATTATAATTTGGTGATATTACATTTTATAAAAATAATTAATATTAAATAATTTTGAGATTGTTTATAATAATATTCAATATATTTAAGAGACCAATTTTACTAAATATATTTTTATCATTTAATTTTAGACTTTATTATAATGCGAGATAAAAAGCTTTGGGTTTTATTATAATGAAAGATAAAAAAGACTTTATTTATGAGGTATAGATCATGGGTTTGTGTGTGGTTTTAGTTTTTACTAGGTCAAAGCTTCAAATTTTATGGGGAAACGTTGAGGATGGCAGAGCCACTTTTGGGCGTACAAGCTCTACCTAGCTTCCCACAAGATAGCATCCCACTTGTGAATTGTTCTTCCATCCAGCGTTAGTGGTGAGATGTTGTTCTTCCATTTAGCGTTAGTGGCGATAACATCTCACTCGTGGATTGTTCTTCCATCCAACATTAGTGGCTCAGGTAGGTTTTGCCACATGGAATTGAATTTCAATATGTTCTTTTTTTAATTAATATGTCATTGTACTAATTTACTTCA
>APFE031736823.1:116778-130708 GCA_000404065.3 Pinus taeda
TATGTCCATTGTTAAAAAATGTTGTTTTTAGAAACAATTATTTCATGTGGATTGAAAAATTAATTAAGGATGTATAAAAATGTAGATTATCTAAAATTCAAACTGTCGACTTTCTAATTTAAAAACGCAAAACAATAAAAACCCCCCTAAAAAAAAAAAATTAAGATAGAGAACAAGAAAATATGAATAAGATGACGACTTCAAAAACTATCAAATTTAGAAAATAATTTTTCACATTTCACACACTAGAAAAGTAAAAGTCAAAAAATAGGTCTTTTAAGAAAAAGGTGTGATGCATAATACTCACTTTTTAAAATCAGCACGAAAATCACTACCATTCTAAAACTTGATTTCATCCTTGAACATGAAAAAAAATTAAAGTTCCAAAAACCATGTTCTAAAAAAAACATGTGTATTCTGCATCACCACTTTTGAAAGTCGGGTATTTTTTTTGCTATCTCTACGAAACAGGTAACAGTATCAATTCCTGTTTCAAAGTTTACGTTGTTGTAAGGATTACTATCATCCGCTATCTCGATCACTTGCTTCTTCAATATCCATCGTAACCCCATACAGGCACCCTAGGAATGATCTTTTGTTGATTTTCCATGTATAGCTAGATAGGAGACCACTGCAGCACAAGTCTCCCCATTCTTTCCCAACTTTCTTTTGGTAGCACATTTGCATCAGATCCTAGATCGAGAATTACCTGATCCATTTTGTAATCTCCAATCTATGTAGTTGGCCTCATTTCATGACCTGTTCATTTCTTGCTTTTGCCCACTTTTCGTACAATGCACTGTTCTGGAGTAGTCTTGACCTTATCTATATAATTATAACTTAACTCTTGGAGCCCTTCTACTGCATTTCTATCCCGTAACAGCTTCATATAAGTCTTTAGAAAGGTAGCTAATAGTGAAGGGTCTACATCATGTGCTTCATTGTTTCCGCCAGACTTCTCTTGACTTCTTGAGGTAGAGGCCTCAATGAAGCACTTTTTGGTTTCCATAAAGGTTTCCTTAGCCTAGTTTATATTGAATTCAACTTCCTTCTCAGCAACCTTGTGTACCCACCCTTCAGTTTCTAGTTGTTTCCCTTCATCTTTTGCAGTGGCAATACCACTTCGAGTTACTATATCAATGCTAGATTTTCTTCATGAGGCTATGCTTTCATCATCTGAATATTCTGTGTAGGTGTTTGAGCCTTATTCTTACTACATCTTAGCTATTAGTTTTGGGAAATCTTCTATAACATGATCAAACTATCGACAACACTAATAGGAGGGATGTGCTAGGTTCTGATAATCGTGCGCAAAATGACCTGCTTCTCCACAATTATAACAAATGACTTGTTTGTGACCCCTTCCATTCCCTCCTCCTTGTCCTCTTCCTCGGCCCTGGAATCCTTCATGCATTATACCTGCGCCTTGATCCTGAGGCTGATTTTCCATTTGCATTCTATAGTAGGGTTTTGCTCCATCATCAGTTCATAGTTCCGGTAATTGCGTTCATCATGCCCAACTGATTTACAGAAAGTAAAAAGTAATTGTTGTGGTGTTGTCACATGCTTCCAAGCTATCTAATAGAAAACACACGATAAGGCTACCCTTGTGCTCGATCCAGTGATTCTTTCTGGATTTAGAGGGACAGGACCCCCCCCAATGAGGTAGTTTTGATAAACATGACAATGGTCCTTGCCATGACCCTAGCCTTTACACTTTAGGCACCAAACTAATGCGCGCACCTCGAGCTGAACTTCCTTTCCCTTCTTCAACCTCTACAATTCCATGTGCAAGCCTACTAGTTGTGATTGAATCTATTAGACCCCTATATTTGTATCCCGCACTGGTGAAGCTTCTAATCTCATGGCGATCTCTACTGATTTTGCTTGTGTTTTTATTTTCTGCTGTGAAAATGGTAATCTCAGATGTGTTAGGAGAGAAGTAATGTACTAGTCTCTATGTTGAGCATCTGTAATGGTCATATTAACCTGTTGAATGTCCACTTAGGGGATCCTGACCCAAGTTTAGAGTTAGTTGTGCCAACCAAAAAAACTCTACACTACTAGCCCTTTCAGAAACAACTTTCATAGCGCAGGCTGCAATCTCACTCGAAGCAGTATGGGGGATGCAAGAACCAAATTTTTGCATCTAGAGACTAGTTTGATATCTTCGAGCACCTCAGATCTTCCTTCACACATATTGATACACTCTTAGGGCATGTTGTTTCAACTCTGTTATAACAGCCTTCAAACCTTCACAAAAGTCTATGATCAGTCCTTGTGGACCTTTAACAGTCAATTTATCTACTTATGTACATCAAAGAGCAGTTTAAATTAGGGTTCGCGCAAATTTACTTTAGTTATTAATAAAAACCAGATAGTTCATCAGAGTCTTCGCCAAAATACTTAGACAAACATTGCATACATCATTAACACTTATTAAAGAGAATCGCGTAACATTTAATCAATATTTCATAAAACACATCATTCATCGACAACATATAACATTAACAGAGATAAATAGAAATACACAATAATTCTCAGAAAATTGTCTTTATTGGTCTTCAATTCAAGGTTAAAAAATCAAAACTACCTTGTGCACATAGCTACAAGGGTCCACGCACTTAGTTGTGGATTCTACCTAGGCCTTTGCCCACTCAACTATAAAGTCTTTCTTCTTCTATCTTACCCACTTCTCTTCTTTCTATCACTTCCTATCCATTATGCTTCTTAATGCCTTAGACTCTCTAAGACACACCTATTTATAGCCTTTTTCATACAATACCAATGTCCATGGACCATGGGTGAATCTCAAAATAGACTCAATATTTACATAAAACAAGGGGCTAAGCCCCTTTGACTCCTATTCATCTCCGCGCTTCACATCCACAAATCACTGAGACTTTACATTTTTACAAAAATTGTACAAAAACTTGGGTTATCTTAACCCGAAAACTGACCCAGGGGACCCCATCCCAATAGGCCCCCAACACAAAGATTGTGACTTCACCTTGAGTAACTGCGCTCATGCTACGATCTTATGGCAATGATCCCACAGCTCCACTTGGACCACTGCAACTTCGGTAATGCTTTGCATTGCTTCCTGCTAAACTTCCTTGACCAATTTTTCCGTGACTGGTCCTTCTACAACCAACCTCATCCTTTTTTTTTTCTACTGTAGTATTAATCTTATCGTGAATGGTAGTCATGACTTGATAAGCCTCCTCCAGCCAAGGCTGTAACCTGGCCTTTAGCAAGGCCTCCTTATTTTGTGCTTCCTCCACTTGTGCCAGCAGTAGTTTTCCTTCCTGTAACTTGGAAAGGCATTGTGTTGGTGCTGAGGTGTGCATAGTTTCCTTGACCTCATCATATTGGCGTTGTAGCTCCCTTACCTTTGTGTTCAATGTCTACAAGTTTGGATCCTCCTTCAGATTTGTCACTAGCTCAATAGCCTACTTGAATAGTGCCACAAAATAAGTGACTGTGGCATCCAAGGTAGCCATGGCTTCCTTTATCACAACTTCACACTAATCCTGGATCTCAGGAGAAGTTGTGGGCTACAACTTTAACTACAACTCTGTAATCTTCAAGTTGAGCTCAAACATGACTCATCCAACCTATGCTTAGCCTCCCGCACACCCATGGTGAGTTTTCTAATTTTGGCTTCTAGATGTGCATCCTCCAGGATGTGAAGTTCAAGCGCTATCTTACATGCCTTTGCTATAGCTAACTCCAGACATGAACTATGCACCTATAGCGCCTCCTTTTCCTTCATAGACTACATATTTTCAGCAAACAGTTGCTGATTATTGACCTTAATTTCAATGACAATAGAGAGTTCCCGCTGCTCTCTGATCCTGAGCTCTTCCATGACTCCATGTAGTAATGCATGTAGAGATTCAAGGGATAGAGTTGCAAGGTTTATTTCCATGTTCGTGACTTTGTGAAGCAATGTGCACTATTCATTTGTTTCAACGCAAACTAACCCTTCAGGTCAAGGGAAGACTCTCACATCCTGCGATCAGGCCATCTTCGTGACTGTATTCTTTCCTTGTGCCAGACTAGCTTGTGTGCCACTCATCTTCCCAACATCTTCCTGGATTCGAGTAGCTTGGAGTTGCAACTCTCACAAATCCTTCTAAACACCCCCCAAGCTCTACATATATTGCTGCTTGAACTACCGCAACACTATTGTGGCGGTGTCTCGAATTTTATCACCGATCTCATCGAGATCGCCCTTTGCTAGTACCATGGGATCAACCCAGGTTCTATCAAATTTATGTTTCTTCCGTGTTCCACCCTTCTTCTCCTTGCCATGTCTTTTCAAAATAAATGGGTGCCCTACCACTCATCTCATCCATCACCTTGTCCTGAAATCTCATCTTCCTCTGTCTTCGGCGAAGGTGACTTGTCACCTTTCTGTGACTCACATTGTTCTTATTTTTCCTGCTCCTTAGTAGTGTGTTATTTCTCCACATGCGCCTTTTCTACGACTTCCTTATTTTTTTGTTCTTCCAAGGTACATGCAACCATCTTAGAGACCTCCTTTCATTTCTACGCAGCAGAAATTTCCAAACCCATGCTTGGTCCAACAATGAAGTCTGACGGGGCGCACCACTCTACAAACCATTTTGATACTATCTCTTGTACATCTGGTTCTTACACTAGATAGGGAAACTTGTGCCATTTCTGCTCTAGATTCTTCCGCGCTAGGATATAGACTCTATGGAACTCAGCCTTGAATGCGCGTAGGTTGACAGTTGCGTGCACAAGTTTGGGGACAACTCCATACGCTAATTGATGGCCATGCGGAGATCCATTTTCATAAGAACCCAAAATATCTTTGTCTCTGCAATCTGAGCGACATCCTTTGTAGACCATAAGGAAGAAAATTGCGTTTCCTTTGGCAAACCTTCCTTGAGCAGAGGAAATTGGCTATCCTTCGGCAATTTCCATGCAACAAGCACAATTGACAACAATAACCAAGCATAGTGAAATGATTTGGTTTCATCTTAGGCCTCTCGGCAGTTCGCTAGGAACTCCTAATAGAGGTAACTTGTCTAATTAAATTGGATGCCTTTTGCATATTGTGTAGCAAGGGAAACTATAGGTTCTGAAACTTCATCTGCGTGAAATTTTCTCATCACCTTCCCTGCTAAAATCTGGGCAGCCAATTGAATTTTTTGGTTTGTTATGGAAATAATGGAATACCATCACGACTTCTTGAGTAGGCAATAATCCTTATTCATCCTTTTTGCAAGGTATTTCTCCCCAATCTTTCCGCCAAAATCCTTAGCTGGGTTTGTGCATTTATAAGGCAGATGTGTGATCCTGTGAATGAACATGTTTGTAATGGGGATAAGCCCTCCTAGACATAAACATCCATTGTGCACCAATGTGAAGATGGTGCACACATATAGTATTAATGGGGGTGCGGTGATAATGTGGCACCCACAACAGATTGAGTAACCCTGAGTGCTCGACACCGTAGACCCATTAGTCTGTTTCCAACATTGTAACACATGTTTCTGCATAATACACCCTCTGCATCTACTTTGTAGAAATTCTCACTATAGATCACCTGATAATGCAATATACTAGAGCAAAATACTTGATCTACTTCTACAAATAAACTTGCAGAAGCTTAATCGATTTTTGAGCAAGATCAAATAGAACACATATAACAGATGAAGAACAAATCAATCACACATGAACACAAAAGAATACTTTGGGGAAAGCCTCAGCTAAAAACCTCGATCTTTGTATTATCATACAATTGGAAATATCTCAATATTACACAAAGATTTATCTCACAAGCTATCCATCTCTCAGTACAATCCCTCACTGTTGCTCATAGATGGAATAGACAACACATATGCCTTTCCTCTGCCCTCCAAGCCTCCTATTTCCTTGCTGAGTTTCTCCTAGGTCCTCAAGCTACCACCTGTGTGTAATTACCTCACACACTGCTCACTAACCTCTGAAATAACTGCGTAATCCTCAAAGAAATAATTCCTTCTACATGCAAGAGATATCCTCATGGGAATATTCCTACAACTGATAGTACACTATCCCATCCTTTGATATCAACTAGGTCTCTGTCTGAACTGACATGCATGAGTTATTTATGAGAGAATATTTAGTTATCTGAAGTACACTAGTTGCATGCATGCATGCATTGACTAACTAAACTCACAATCAGTTCCACAAACTGTTGGAACCAATCTAACTAGACTTAACTCAGTTTAATTACAACTCAAAGTACAACTCATCCTGATCTCCTTAATTAAGGGATAACTTCCTCAATCAAAGGGATAATTGTTGCATGTCTTCACATAGACTTCATGTTTGATATTCTCCAACTAATTAACTTAAGATGAATTAATTAATTATTTTACAAACAGTTGTTGAGCTCAAATTCGAATTTTAATTTAGGGACTAATTAAAATTGGAATGTATCCCAAAATGCTATCTATAGGAATGTTATTTTTAGCATTTCTATTTTTATCATTTATAGTTGCTATTTTCAACACTCCCTATCAATAAGAAAGGGATTATCTGTCACCCCAATCCTGTCTCTGTGGAACTCGAATTTTCATTTTGACAATGCCTTAGTCAAAATGTTTGCATCCTACTCCTCGGTCGAAACATACTACAACAACATGATCCCCTTCACCACACAGTCTTGAAGATGATGATACCGGATATCGATGTGCTTGGACCCGTCATAAAATACTCAATTCTTAGAGAGTTTGATAAAACTATGATTATCACAATAGATCATAGCTGGATCCATCCTCTAATCAAACAACCCAACTAGAATTTTCTGCATCCAAATGGCCTCACATGCTAACTAGCTTGCAGCCATGTATTCAACCTCTGCTGAGCTAAATGCAACTGACCTATGTTTCTTGCTGTACCAAGAAACTGCAGCTAAACCAAGGTTGAAAATTCCTCCTTAAGTGCTTTTGCGATATGATGGACTCCCTAACCAATCTACATTTGTGAAGCCCTGAAGCTTCACTCCCTTTGTCAGTCTGTACCATAATCCATACTGAGATGTGCCTCTAAGGTATCTCAACACATGCTTAGTTGCCTTCCAAAACAGCTTGGTAGGTTGAACCATAGCTTGACTCAGTTGGTTCACCACAAAGCACAAATCTAATCGTGTATTCACTAAATACATTAATGAACCCACAAGCCGCCGATACACAGTATCAGCTACTATCTCACCTGAAGTAGCATCCTCTTTCCTCCAGTTACCTGCTAGAGGAGTCTGTACGGGCTTGCACTTCTCTATGTGGAATATCCTGAGTATCTCATTGGCATACTTGCCTTGAGACACAAACACTTCCCCATCCTTCTACCACACTTCCATGCCTAGAAAGTAATGCATGAGACCCATGTCTTTCATCTTGAAATCTCTTGCAAGGTCCTCCTTGAAAGATGTGATCAACTGATCATCACCTGTCAATATCAGATCATCAACATAAATAACAATGATGAACTGCTTACCTTCTATCATGATGTGGTACAGGTTCGCATCCGCTTCACTCTTTGTGAAGCCCAACTAGGTGAAATAGTTGTTGATCCTGGTGTACCAATCTCTCTTAAGTTGGCACACATGTGACTCATGATCGAAGGTCTCAAATCCTTTTGGATGTTCTATGTACACCTCTTCCTCAATCTTGCCATTGAGGAATGCAATCTTCACATCCATCTGATGGATCTTCCAACCCATATGTGCTGATAGTGCCAACATCGATCTAATAGATGAGTATCTTGCTACTGAAGCAAAAGTCTCATCATAGTCAATCCCCTCGACCTGTGAGAAATCACAGGCAATAAACCTTGCCTTATGTTTCTCCACACTACCATCAGCTGCTTGCTTTACCTTGTAAAGCTAACAAGAACTCACCATTGACTTGTTCTCTAGTCTTGGAACAACATCCCAAACACTGTTCTGAACTATGGAGTCATACTCCTCCACCATAGCATCAACCCAAACTGGTTGTTGCACTGCTTCCTCGAAGGAAGATGGTTTGGTCTCTATACATTCCCCAACAAAGGCCATGTAACCAGTGTACTGCTTAGGTGACCTTCTCTATCTGCATTGAGAAGATGGCTCTCCCACATTCTCTCTCACATCCATCAACAATATGTCAGTTTCCCTTGAGCATTTTTGCCCATCCCTGGAAGACTCTGCATGAGTGGATGTCTTCACTCCTAGATCCTCTGCATGCGGCTGCTCCACATCAGTCTGAGGCTCCTCCTCCTTAGGAACCAAAAGTTCCTCCTCTGCATGCAACTTGAGCTACCTCTCAAAGGGAACTCGCATGGCCTTCAACTCATCGAACTTAAGATCTCTGTGAACCACTGTCCTCTGACTGGTAGGCAAATACACTCAATAGTTGTGGGGAGTATCAATGTACCCCACAAGTATCCCCAACTCTGTTATTGACTCTATCTTCTTCCAGGCATATTTGGTCACATGGAAAAATATCGATGAGCCATAGATCCTAAAGTGACTCACATCTGATCTCTTCCTAGAGAAAGCCTCCTCTGGTGTCTTCATCCCAAGTATGCGATGTGGGCTTCTATTTTGTAAGTATACGGTTGTATTGCATGCCTCAACCCACAAATGAAGTGGTAAGCCTTTGTCATGCAGCATCACCTGAGCTACTTCCACAATCATTATGTTCTTCCTTTTGGCCACCCTATTCTGCTATTTTTTATAGGGTGCCGTCAACTCCCATTTAATTCCTTCTACTGTATAGAAGTCCTTAAACTCTTGAGAGACATACTCTCCACCATTGTTGCTTCACAAGGCCCTGATCTTCTTTCTTGATTCTTTCTCAATGAAGGCTTTGAACTCACAAAACCTTGAGAAGGTTTCATCCTTCTTCTACATGAAATAGATCCAGCATCTACGAGAAAAATCATCAATGAAAATAACATAGTACCTTTGTTTAGCAATGGAGGTTATCGAGAATGGTCCACACACATCTGTATGAGCTCACTCGATCATGAATGGAAGATTTTGCATACTTACCCAAGGTACAACCTTTGCATGTGTCCATTTGCTCAAGTTTACCCTTGGGAAGTCCTGCAGAAATATGCTACATGATCTTCAAGGCCCCATGGTGCAAGTGGCCCAATATTCTATTCCATAGATCACCAATATCTTGGCTTTGCACCAACTCCACTTTGGAACTCAATGCAACACACTCATCTACCTCTAGCTTGTAGAGACTCTTTACTCAAATCCCAATCCTCTTGGTCTAACCCGTGGTGATGTGTCTTAGGAACGTCTTTCCTTTACTAAAGACTACATCATAGCCTTTGTCTTCCAACAATGTGTCGAAGACTAGGTTCTTCTTCAATCCATGCACATACTTTACGTCAGCCAGGGTGAGAGGAGCTCCATGCTCCCTCTAAAACACAACCGTGCCTTCACCTGAAACATGATATTTTCCATCATCACTCATCTCTATGCACGTCTGGAGGTCCTTCTCCTCCAAGGTACTGAATAAACTCTTTTCATTGGTCATGTGAAATGAGGCTCCACTGTCCAGGTACCAAACACAACCCACCATCGATGAAACCATGCATGCGATGAGGGTAAAATCCAATTCAAACTGTGAGGCTAGTGCCTCACCATCTGATCCTTTCGAGGATCCCTTATTGGATTTCTTCTCTGGACAATTTGTTGCATAATGGCCCACCTCATGAAAATTAAAGCATCGCACTTTAGATTTGTCAATCTTCTTCCCACCAGGGAAGAACTCGATTTGGAATGGGAAGCCTTCCCTTTCCCTTTCCTCACCTTACTTGCTAAGGCTAGATTTTCTTCATCATCATGCTTTGATGAAGAACCATCTTTGGTGCTTCTCCTGATCTCCTCCTACATCAGATCTAACCACGGTCGTTCCCAATTTGGCAGTTTCTCTCTTCCATTCACTGAATCTTAGTAGCCATGCCAGCTCTTAGGAAGACCAAGGAGAGAAAGACTCACCATGTCATCATCGGCTATAGTGATTCCTACACTTCCAAGCTCATCCCTGCAGGTGATGAGCTTGTTTAGATATGTAGAGATTGTTTCGCCCTTTTCACACTTGATTTTCTGGAGCTTGTCTATCAGTGCCAACTTCCTATGATCACTATTATTCTAATATAGATCCTTCAATATATTCCATGTTGAAAATGGTGTCTCCTTCCCATGGAGACTCGAGACAATATGGTCTCCAACTCCCTCTAGAAGAATCCTCCTCGCTCTAACCACACATTCCTTCCATTCCGCCAATTTTTGGGCATTAGCTACCACTAGCTTGGGGACTTCGTGATCAATGAAGTCCTTCAAACCATTGTCCTCTAACACTGCTTCCATGCAATCTTTCTAGGCTATATAATTCGAGCTCCCATCCAAGGCATAATCGAGTCTCAAACCATTGAACGCCATTGGTGAACTTTGAGATGTGATAAGAATTCAATTTCTACAATCAAGAACTTCAAACTTTGAACTTCTCCCTTTTTTGTATACTATTCTCTACTTTGATCACCTTTGCTCCGATACCATGTAGAAATTCTCACTGTAGATCACCTGATAATGCAATATACTAAAGTAAAATACTTTATCTACTTCTACAAACAAACTTGCAAAAGCTTAATTGATTTTTTAGCAAGATCAAATAGAACACATATAACAAATGAAGAAGAAATCAATCGCACATGAACACAGAAGAATACTCTAGGGAAAGCCTCAACTAAAAACCCCGATCATTGTATTATCATACAAGTGGAAATATCTCAGGATTACACAAAGCTTTAGCTCACAAGCTATCCAGCTCTCAGTACAATCTCTCACTGTTGCTCATAGACAGAATAGACAACACATATGCCTTTCCTCTGCCCTCCAAGCCTCCTATTTCCTTGCGTAGTTTCTCCTAGGTCCTCAAGCTGCCACATGTGTGTAATTACCTCACACACTGCTCACTAACCTATGAAATAACTATGCAATCATCAAGGAAATAATTCCTTCTGCATGCAAGAGATATCCTCATGGGAATATTCCTGCAACTAATAGTACACTGTCCCATCCTTTGATCTCAATTGGGTCTCTGTATAAACTGACATGCATGAGTTATTTATGAGAGAATATTTAGTTATTTGAAGTACACTAGTTGCATGCATGTATGCATTGACTAATTGAACTTACAATCAGTTCCACAAATTGTTGGAACTAACCTAACTGGACTTAACTCGGTTAACTAAGCTAACTAATTACAACTCAAAGTACAACTCATCCTGATCTCCTTAATTAAGGAATAACTTCCTCAATCAAAGGGATAACTATTGCATGTCTTCACATAGACTTCATGTTTTGTTTTCTCCAACTAGTTAACTGAAGATGAATTAATTAATTATTTTTCAAACAATTGTTGAGCTCAAATTCAAATTTTAATTCTCAATTTTAATTTCGGGACTAATTAAAATTGGAATGTATCCCGAAATTCTATCTATAGGGATGTTATTTTTAGCATTTCTTGTTGCTATTTTCAACATACTTGTCCATCGCCAAGTGTGGAAACTTAGCGTGGTTTGCGAGGTCCCAATCCTTCAATTTCAGTAGTGGGACCTATAGGTTTTAACCCTGTATAGAAATTACCTGCATACAAATTCTAAAACATAGAAAAATAAACAATGTGAGAGCATAACACATAAAACACATATACACAGAGATTTTCCCCTGGATCCCAAAACCGAGACTACCAACTTGATTTTTCATTATGTTCCTTTCAATGTTACAATACATGTTTATACGTGCCGAAGCATGCAATACCATGGACCGAAAACCATTGCATCCAAAAAACATGTGCGAAAATCATGCACAAAACCATAGGTGGGTCCGCCCAACCTAACATAGGGTCAAAAACCAAAATTTTCTAGGGCGCTTCCCTAAACCCCCTAAAGTGTGGTTACGAGTGCCCTTCAAACCCCTTGTTAACTACGTGGAAAGAATATAAGACAACCCAACATTCTCCCACTTGTTGTTTTCTTTCCACAGGGGGCCATAAGAGAGCTTAGTCATTTTCATAGCCCTGAAATGCCCATTTTCTCTCTACACCAAGAGGACTTCTCAGAGCTCACAGATTTTGTCAATGCATCTGCAGTATTCTTTAAAGTGTCCACCTTTACCAGCAACACCTTTTTGTCTTCTGTCATATCCCTCACAAAGTGATATTGAACATCAATGTGCTTTGTCTTTGAATGATATGTAGGGTTCTTTGCCAAGAAAATTGCACTTTGGTTGTCATAGTATATCCTTATAACTTCCTATACTAACCCCATACTTGAACACAATCTCTGCAACCAAATTTCTTCCTTGCTTGCATGAGTGGCTGCCATTTATTTTTCCTTTGTAGTTGATAGTGCCACTACAGATTGTTTCTTACTCATCCAACTGACTGCACCTCCAAATAGGTTAAACACATACCCACTTGTAGATAGTCTCTGATCCAGATCTCCAGCCCAGTTTGCATCAACAAAGCCATGAATATCCAACACTTTGTCCAATCCTAGTCTTCCTTGGTAGCACAGACCATAATCACTAGTGCCACGCAAATACCTGAAAACCCACTTCACTGTTGTCCAATGCTCCTTTCCTGGTTTTGACATAAACCTGCTCAATACTCCCACTCCATGTGCAACGTCTGGTCTGATATAGACCATTGCATACGTCAGGCTACCAACTTCACTTGCATATGGAACATGGGACATGTCCTCTTCCTCTTCTTGTGTCTTGGGACATTGTTCAATAGATAACCTCACACCTACAGGAATAGGAACCTTCACTGGTTTTCTATCCTAGATATTAAACCTATGTAGTATTGTCTCAACATACTTCCTTTGGTTTAACCAGACCTTCCTCTTTTCCTGATCTCTTTTAATTTCCATGCCCAAAATATAGTTTGCAACACCAAGATTTTTCATGTCGAATTTGGAGGACAAATGGGTCTTCAAATCTTGGATAATTTCTTTGTCATTTCCAACCAGCAACATATCATCCACATACATGACCAGATAAATAACACGGTCAAAAATTAATTTAAAATACACACAGTGATCTGATTTGCTTATGGTGAAGCCAAGCCCCCATATAAATGTATCAAATTTCTGATAGCACATCCTTGGTGACTGTTTTAACCCATACAGAGACTTCTTTAACTTGCATACTAGTTCTTTCTCACCCTTCGTTGCAAAGCCTTCAGGTTGCTTCATGTAGGTTTCCTCTTCCAGATCAATTGAAAAGAAATGTTGTCTTCACATCCATCTATTCTACCTCAAAATCAAAAGCAGCATAAACAGATAAAAGTAATTTAATAGAAGTTACCTTGGCAATAGGAGAAAAAATATCACCAAAATCAATTCCTGGCACCTGGGAATAACCTTTTGCTACCAACCGAGCTTTGTATTTCTCCACTTTTCCTTCTGCATTTGTCTTCTTTTTGAACACCCATTTTCTGTCAATGGGTTTCCTTCCAGCCGACAACTCCACCAGATCCCAAGCCTCATTTTTGTGCAAAGATTCCACTTCATCAGCCATGGCCTCTTTCCAGAGTTTTCCATCCTCTAAATCTACTGCTTCCTTCACAGTTCTGGGATCATCGTCAGTAATAGATAAAGCAAAATTTGAACAGAAAGAAGATGGACTATACCTTTCAAGCTTCCTTCTTTCTTGAAGTAATCTTCTCACAACCGGAGTTTGTCGCTCTTCATCTTCTGATTCCTCCTCTGCGGTAGAGTCTGATTCTTCCTCCTTTAGCTCAAACTCTATCTTCTCAGGTTCCTTTCATTGGACTTCATGTTTAATAACATCTTTCACCTCTCTAAACACCACATCTCGACTCTACACAACCTTCTGTGTGACTGG
>APFE031736823.1:131882-154228 GCA_000404065.3 Pinus taeda
ACTATCCAACTTGGTTCGTTTCTCCTTTGGAACATGTACATATGCATCACATCCAAATACCTTCAGATGTGAAAGAGAGGGTTTCTTACTAGTCCATACCTCTTGTGGAGTCTTATCCTCCAACACTGATGAAGAAGATCTATTGATCAAGTAACATGCTATCTCCACCGCCTCTACCTAGAATTCCTGTCCTAACTTGACACCAGTCAACATGCTTCTTGCACTTTCCATCAATGTCTTGTTCATTCTTTCTACAACTCCATTTTGCTAAGGTGTATATGGAGTAGTCTTCTGCCATGCTATACCACACTTCTTACAGAATTATTCAAATTCCTTACTGCAAAACTCTCCATTGTTATATGTCCTACCTTTATCTTCTCCTCTATTTGGTTTTCCACCAGAGCATTAAATTATTTAAACTTGTCAAAGACTTCAGATTTCTTCTTAAGGAAATATATCCATGTATTCCTTGAGAAGTCATTTATAAATGATACATAGTACACAGAATTACCTAGTGATGGAACCTTCATAGGTCCAAACACATCACTGTGCACAAGTTCTAATATTTGTTTCGCCCTCTTACTACCAGAGGGGAAACTCACTTGATTCTGCTTCCCATATACACAATTTTCACAGAAATCAAAATCTAGAGAGCTATTACTTATACCTTCTACCATACCTTTATCATGAAGTATCCAAAGGCCCTTTTCTCCAATATGTCCAAGCCTTTGATGCCACAGCATGGTCTTCTCTCCAGAGACCACTAGATTTTCTACTCCACTTTTAGGAACCACGAAACTATTGCACCCATCAATAACAGTGCTACCTTGCAGCTTGTACAGAGTTCCAATCCGAACTCCCCGCATCAATACTAGTGCTCCCTGAACCATCTTGCAAGTATCCTTCTTGAACATTGTCTTTACACCTGCATCATCCAGCTTGGTAACAGAAATCAGATTTCTGGCTAATGCAGGAATATGTAGAACACTTGGAAGTGTTCTAACTCTTCCACCTTGCAACTTCACCTTTACTTTTCCACGACCAACGATTCTAGCCTTCCTGTCATCCCCCAATAATACATCACCACCATCATATTTCTCATACTCGCAGAACCACTCTCTATGGGGAGTGAAGTGAAGGAATTCACCTGAGTCAATCAACCATGCCTCATGATCTACATGTGTACTTGAAGAAGCCAAGTACACATCACCACCTTCATCTGAGGTGGTTTTCACCTCTATAGAAGGAGCCTCATCAGATCCCTTTCCTTTATTAGGAGCTTTAGATTTACAGTCCCATTTGTAGTGCCCTTCCTTTCCACATTTCCAGCACACCACCTTTACAGGTTTTCCTGGAGATTTAGATCTCCCACTCGATGACTTATTTTTGTTTCTGTTCTAGGTCTGCCTTCTTACAGGCAAGGCATCACCATTTTGGCTCTCCATACTTTTCCATCTCATCTCCTCTGTCAGCAAGGATGATACTCTTTCATCAAAATGCAAGGCAGTTTCCTTGCTACCTATTGCAATAACTAGGCTATCCCACGAATTTGGTAGAGAACACAACAAACTGATGCACTTATCTTCATCTGAAATTTTAATATCAATAGATTCTAACTAACTTACCACAGTATTAAATGCATTCAGATGCTCTATCACTGAGTCTCCATCTTTCATCCTCAGGTTATACAGTTTTTTCCATAGGAACAGTTTATTCACCAGAGACTTAGATTGGTACAAAGTCCCTAACTTGTCCCACAAAGCCTTCCCCATAGCTTCCCTTGATACATTAAGCAATATTGAATCTGAGACACACAATCGTATTGTTCTCTTTGCCTTTTGATTCAACTTATTCCATTCTTCATCTGACACTCACGTTGGTTTGGTACCCAGATCTACCGTGATCCACTAGTCTTTATCCACCAACAGATCCTCCATCTTGAGTTTCCACAACTCAAAATTATGACCATTAAATTTCTCGATCTCTATCTTTCCACTCCTCGCCATCTTCTTTCACCACTAGAATTGATCTCACATATCTCTCACTGAATAGGGTCTACCACAGGCCCGAGCGAAACCCCTCAGCAACAAAGGCATCCCCTTGAAGCCAAAAACAACTCTGATACCAGATGTAGGTTTTAACCCTGTACAGAAATTACCTACATATGAATTCTAAAACACAGAAAAATAAACAATGTGAGAGCATAACACATAAAACACATATACACAAAGATTTTCCCCTGGATCCCAAAACTAGGACTATTAGCGTCATTTTTCATTATGTTCCTTGCAATGTTACAATACATATTTATACATGATGAAGCATCCAATACCATGGACCGAAACCCATCGTCCAATACCATTGACCGGAAACCATTGCATCCAAAAAACATGTGCGAAAATCATGCACAAAACCATAGGTGGGTCTGCCCAACCTAACATAGGGTCAAAAACCAAAATTTTCTGACCCCATAAAGTGGGGTTATGGGTGCCCTTCAAACCCCTTTTTAACTACGTGGAAAGAATATAACACAACCCAACAGGGCCCTTGCGAGCTGCGGGCCTTTAAAAGGGACCTACTCAGGTAGCAGGGTTGTGGATATTGTGAACTTCTCGGCATCCGAGTCCTTCGTGACCTTTTCTTGTCCCTTTTGTGGAGGGATATACTTGGGTAGCCTTTTTATGGGTTCTTCTCCCTTAGAATCAATCCTCTGTTCCCTAGACTTCTCCCGCCTCTAGGTCCACTACTTTCTTTGATTGCTTATCTTTCTTTTGCTTTTGTGTTTCGGTATGCTTTGTGGGGGTTACGTGCACCAGCATCAGCTTTTTCTACTTTTCCTTTGTTGCAGGTTGCTTCTCTTTCATTGCAGGTAGGTTGCTTGTCTTTTTTCATGGTTTGTTTCGGCCTGGGAAACCTCGACACCATGGGTACCATGGGCGTAGCCTCTACACTTGACACTTTTGGTCTTGGCACATTGGACACAGCTGCTTTTGAACTCAGGGCTTCAGCAGGGTTGGTGGCAGTCATTCTCTCCATAAACAACTTGTGGGATTTAGGAGAAATGTTTTTTCATGATAGGAATTCTTCCCAAAATGCTCGTCTCATAGGCGACAGACAGTGAAATGCAGCAACAATTCTGAGAGTGCAAAGTGTTCTCTGTTGGACTAGTACGCATAATTTATAGGGAGTTTTGAATTCAAATCCAACTGTTCCCACCAATTTCTAATAATAAACGTTGTTTTGGCAGCAAAACTTCAAAGATTTTTGCCTTAAATGCCACCACCCCACTCCACTTAACTATCTTCTGGCCGTCAAGTCATGAATAGTAACTCCAAAGGTCATTTTCTGGGTGCGTTGCATGGTGCCTTCCTCCATGGCACAACTTCCTAAGTGAAGCTTCATGGGTTCTATCTTCATCATTATCCATGCAGCCTACTTGCTGCATTGTCCTCCAAACCTGGCAGTGTAGTATATAGTCCCGTGCTCCCTTGCAACTGCCTGGAGGACTAAGACTATCCTCCTGTCATATAGTCATTGTGTAGGATCCCCTCTATACAATTTCAACTTTCTCCCATTCACTCTTCCTGGGAAGGGTTCCCCATTCAGATTCACAAGCTGAATTATGCCTCCATCTGTAATCTCTTTGACAATATATGGTCCTAACCAATGCATCTAGAATTTACTCATAAATTTAGTGAATATACTATCATATAACAAGACAAGATCATTTAACTTGAATGTGTGAAGCTTGATATGGAGATCATGCCACGCTTTTTCACGTTCCTTCTATAGTTGTTGATGAAATCCTACCAAAACTCAATCCTCTTCAAGCTCTAGTTGCTGTGTGAGTCATTCCTCCAAGGCCTCGCGATCCGCCATACCCATCAGGGTTGCTATCCATAGACTAGGCATAATGTACTCCATTGGCATTACAGCTTCGACCCCATATACTAATTTGAACAGTGTTTGCCCTATCAACTTCTTACAAGTAGTCCTATAATCCCATAGTACTGCAGGTACATGCACATCCCAGTCATTTCACTATGCGTTGCAGATCTTCGTTAGCACATTCTCCAAAATATTATTAAAGGCTTCAACAATTCCATTGGCCTATGGCTGATATGGTGTACTCTTCTGATGGTATATCTGGAATTCTTCAGTCAATGCTTTGATCGTCTCATTCAAAAAGTGTGTACCTTTGTCACTCATTAACACTTTAGGGTAGCCAAATATGGTTAAGACATACTCAAACAAAAAAATTTCTATCGTAGCCCCTATACAATCCTTAACCAACTGTGCTTCTTACCATCTAGTTAGATATTCTGTCACGGTGATAATATAGCACGCACTTGTTTTATTTCTTGTGGGATGAATTGGCCCAACAAAATAAATCTCCCACTTCTCGAATGGATGCAAAGAGATTTGAGGATGTAGTGTCAACTCATCTCTTCATGATGGTCTGCAATTCTTTGACATGCATCACACACCTGACAATATGCCTTGGAATCCTTGTGTAAAGTTTGCCACCATAGGCCTACGTGCAAAATCTTATGTGTAGTTGCCTTGCTTGCATAATGACCTCCTGCGGCTCCTCCATGAGCTTCAGTGAGAATGCTATCCCGTTCAAAGTCCATCATATATCTTCACAAGATTTCATCTACACCCATCTTATATAGATGTCCTACAATGATTGAAAAATCGGTCACACACATTATTGATTCCTTTTTCTGCTGACTTGTATATCCTTTCGGTGTCATCCCCATAGTCAAGAAGTGAATAATTTCTGCAAAATGGTCATCCGCTATGCACACTGCAAAGAGCTATGCATATGGCAACCCTTCCTATAGATTATTAGGCTCCTCTCCTATTTCGGTTTGCGACAGATGGTCAGGTCCCGCATTTAACCTTCCTAGATTCACAATGACTTCAAATTCATACTCCTAAAATAATAGCAACCATCTGTAGATCTTCCTCCCCAACACAGGCTTATTGACCAGGTATTTCAAGGAAGAATGATGTGTGTACATCTTGAAATTCCCTCCTCGTAGTTAATGCTTGAATTTCTGCAGTGCTACACCATGGCCAATCCTTCGCGCTCAGTCGTTGAATAATTTTCCTCGGCCTTCGATAATTTCCTACTTGCGAAGGCTATAGGATGGTCCGTTTCGCCTTCACCGGCCTGCGTTAGCACTGCACCCAATGCAACGCAATAGGCATACACATGTACTTGAAACTCCTTTTTCTAATCAAGGAATACCAAAATCATTGTACTGACCATCTTTTCTTTCAATACATCTAAGTTGTGCTGACATTCTTCGTCCCAACAGAATGTTGTGTCCTTTTTTAGCAGATTATCCATGGGCACAGTAATTTGAGCATAAGATTTGATAATTTTTCTATAATATCTGGTATGTCCCAATGTCACACGCAACTGCTTGACGTTCCTGCGGGTTTCCAAATTCAAAATTATCGCAATCTTTGTAGGGTCTACCATCAATCCTTGCTTGCACACCATGTGACCTAGAAAGATCCCAAAGGGAACACAGAATATGAATTTCTTCAATTTCAAAGGCAGAACACATATCCAACATCAGGCCCAAACTTGCTACATGGCGCTTCACTAATCCAAACACCGTCAAGTCATCAAATTAGACTTCCAGGAACTTATGAATGAACTCTTTGAACACTACTATGACTATGCGGGAAAATATGGCATGCACATTCTTGAGTACAAACAGCATCACAGTGTACTAAAAACAACCCCACTCCATTGCAAAAGTTGTTTTTCTCCTATCCTCTGGCACGATCTTGATTTGATGATTCCCAGACAACCTGTTACTAAAGGAATTGGCCTCCTACCCTCCAACATTGTCTAACACTTCATCTATAAACAATGTTGGGAATGGGTCATGGACACACGCATCATTAAGCTTCTATAGATCTACGCAAATCATTATTTCACATTTTTGTTTCTTCTCCTAAACCACCATCGGGCTCACCTAATCAGATTCTTCAACTGGTTCTATGGTGCCTGCCTCCGGCATCTTATCCAGCTTTTGGAAAACCTTTTCCTTGTATTTAGGATTAAGGTGATAAGGCCTTTGTTTAATAGGCTTCGCTTCTAGCTTCAGAGTGATCTTCATAATGCCCAAATTACCAACTATGCCCTTCAAATCTAAAAACTTAGTAGGGAAGAGATCCTGGTATTCACGGAGTAGCTTAGCAACTTTATCCATGGTATCGTCATCCCAATACTATCCAATCTACACGAACTTCAGTTCTCTTCAGTGCCAATGTACTTGCTTTGTCTTCAATGGCATGGAGATGTACGGGTTTTCTATTTGTGGGCCTTTGATTGCACAATGCCCTTCTGCCTTTGGAATATTAATGTTTCTCGGATCTTCATCCTCCTCTTTAGTAGTCACATTATAGCATTCCAGCACATGGCGCAGCTGGGTGCTCTAATCTGGTTGAGTCCATTCCATAAGTTTTGTTGGCGTTCTAAATATGACAGCCTTAATTTCTTGTAGAGCTTCATTGATGCTTGCAAATACATCTTCAAAGATGGTAAATAAAATCCCTTCCCTCAATATATCCCATTCTGTGGTGTCATGGCGGAGCTCCGTTTCCAAATACCAGTTCATGGGAATTGTATCCGAAGTATGGAAAAATATGTGTACCCACTTTGGATGCGGTTCTGTTCCCCATGCTTTAGTCCATTTCACTAGGTGGTCGCACTGATCGCCCCTTCCATTATATTTCTCGGTAATTATGGTGTTAACACGCCCAAACTGTAGCTTCATCATTCTTCTGTTCTCACCATCCAACGAAGCTATCTTTATGTGTTCCTCACCATCGTGCAGGCATAGCATGTAGTGCCAACTCTAATGCTTGGAAGTGGTGATACTCAAGAACTTTACACTCAAATTCATCCAAAAACTTATCTATGTCAATTAAACCATCATAATAGGGTAATTTCCTTACCTTCGAAGAAACACAACGCAGTAACTTTGTCATCGTATTGCATCACAATGTAGATACTTCATGCAAGCGATTATTTCAGTGCTCCAACTCTTCGTCTAAATCAGAGGTTCAGGAACTCTCTCGATCCCATGCAATCCTCCCATTTGCTGTCTGATTGATCCAATCTTGATCTCGCACTATTATTTTGTAGATTTGATCCAATTCATCATCACTTTCCTCATAATCGCGGACTAGTTTAGTATATTGCGCCCCTTCTAAACGATCCAACGGTACTACAACCTGAACTGATTTTCTTTCAAATGACATTGTCCTCTTCTTCAAATTGATGACCCCATTCATATCAATGGACCAGTCAATTCCTAGGAGTGTGGGGTATGGATT
Source organism: Pinus taeda (assembly GCA_000404065.3). Lineage (NCBI taxonomy): Eukaryota > Viridiplantae > Streptophyta > Pinopsida > Pinales > Pinaceae > Pinus > Pinus taeda. The sequence continues at coordinate 139,248 of APFE031736823.1, forward strand.
ACTGCCATCGACGATTTCTATAAGCTCAAAGTCGACCATCGCACTCACACCTTCTATATCAACTGTTACTCCATATAATCATCCCATGGGGATGATTTTCTACTCGTTCACCAGTCTAAGCTGAATCGAAGACCACTGCAGCGCAAGTCTCCCCATTCTTTCCCATGTTTGTTTTGGTAATACGTTCGCATAGGACCCTAGATCCAAGATAATGTGGTCCATTTCATAATCACCTATCTACGCGGTGAGCCTGGTCTCGCGCCATGTTCGTGCCTTCTGTTTGCCAATTTTTTTGACCACTTGGTGTCCATCAAGGACCTTTTCTTTGTTGGCACATTTATTTATTAACTCTTGCAAGCCTTCCACAACTTTGTTGTCACACAATATTTTTATGTAGGTCTCCAATAACGTAGTGAGTACAGAAGGATCAACCTCAGTGGGTACGTTGATTTATTGTGTCTTGCCTTGACTTCCTGAGGTGGAGGCCTCAGTGAAGCTCTTCTTAGCTTCCATAAATTTTTCCTTAGTGCAATCCAAATCAAACCCAACTTCCTTTTTTGGGACCTTGCAGACCGATTCGTCCTCTTTAGGTTGTTTACCTTAATCACCGCCAATTGTTATTCCACTTCTTAGTACTATATTCATGCTTTGGTCCTCCTCATAAGGCTCATCTCTCATCATATGTAAGTTCTACATAGGCTACGGAGGTTGCACTTTCTTTTACTGCATATTAGCTATCAACGAGGGGAATGCTTCTATAGCATGGTCAAACTGGTTGCAGTATTGAAATGACGGGCATGTCTGATTCTGACACTCTCACGCATAGTGCCCTAGATGTCTGCAGTTGTAACATATGATCTGACCATGGCATCTACCAGGCCCTTCTTCTCCTCAGCCCTGTCCTCATCCCAGATAACCTCCATGCGCCCCTACGTCCCCCTGCTTTCAAGGTCGAGTTTCTACTTGCATCCTACATGTAGGTGTTCTTTGCATCATTAGCTCATAGCTTCGACAATGACACTCATTGTGGCCCACCAATTTGTAGAAGTTACAAAACAACTGTTGGGATGTTTGGATGAACTTTTGAAGTAAATGATAATTATCCATCGCATGTTATTCAACAACCTGAAAAATAGCACACCATAGAGCATCCCCCACGCTCAACCCTTCTAGGGCTTCTGGCTTTGGGGGAATTGGTCCCCCTCCTGTAACATAATTCGCGTACATGGGACAGTGGTCTTTATTGTGCCCCTGGCTCTTGCACTGCGAACACCAGACTTCCACTCGAACTTTTGGTTTAGTCTCCTTGTCTTTCTTCAAACTTTATAATTCTAGGTGTAGGCTCTGTAACTGCGAGTGGATCTACTGCACCCCCAAGGTCACATCCGGAATAGGTGATGCATGCAACTTCATCGTGATTTCCGAGGCTTCCACTTGTGTTCCTATATTTTTTTGTGATAGAGCAGTTCTCAGGTGGGGCAAAAGCGAAGCTATAAACCATTCGCCATGTTGACTATTTGTGAGTTGCATGTTAGCTTCTCGAATCTGACACTTCAACCTTTGATCTAATTCCCAAGGCATCTCATCGACCCTCATCATGATTTATTTGAATCCAATTACTGATTATGAGTCAGACTTAGGCTTACTAAACTCCTTGTTTAAATCGGCCTTAGTCTCTACTAGCGTCGCAAGCAGATTATCTGAACAATACTTAATATACCAGGTTAGCGAGCGATCCTGCAGAGTGGTAACCAACTATGCCTTCTTTATATCTTAATCAATAATTTTTTGCATTGTCCAAACATCATTCACAACAAACCAAAACTGCTTTGTATCCTCACTCCCTATGCCCTTGAAAATTAGCATCTTCATCACATTCGCCATGTTGAATGGTGGTGGTGGAGGTGGAGGTGTGGGTGAAGGTGTATGTGGTGGAGGTGGGGGTGGAGGTGGAGTGGAAGGATGATTTTCTCGAGGAATCCCCTGATTGATTAGCTTAATAGCACTTTGTGGCGGAGTCCGTTCTGCCCCTTCGTCGTCACTAAAAGGAGGTCCAATCAATGGACTATACTTTGGTCCTGATCCTTCACGATTTCTAAAGAGTCATCCACTTCTCATAGCTCCGAACATCAAGATAATGGCATCACCCATTTTTCACATAACAACATTTTAATCAAGTATTCAATGATCTTAAATACTTACCTCATGGACCTTTGAAAAATCATTGCTCTGCTTCACTATAGCTGACTAAGGTATCAATAGAAAATTCTGTAACAAATCCTCCTAGAATCTGATCGAGCGAATGATCAACAACCCGCACAAACTTGTTTGCAGAGGCTTCTAATCGTCACACTAATTCTGGAGTCCACACTATAGGACTATCAAGCTTTTACCTTCCTTGACTGTCTTATAATTTAGCTAACCACTCATATATATCAATTGGAAAAGTGCAGAAGAAGATCTTGTGTATCTCTATATACAGATACATGTTCAACCACTCTTCCTTCGACACAGATTCCTATTTTCTTGCGCAACGAACTCGTGAATCTTTTGATCCAACCACTTTTCAATTTCTTTCTTGATCGAATTCCAATGATGTGACATCACACATCTCTTTCAAGCATATCTTGGTCCCGACAACAGAACCATTTGTTGGCTTAGGGGGTCTTGACCTAGATTTAGAGTTAGTTGCACCAACCGAAAAAACCCTACACTACTAGCCCTTTTAGAAAAAACCTGCATAGCACAGGCTGTAGTCTCATCCAAAGTAGTATGGGGGGATGCAAGAACCAAGTTTCTGTATCCAAAGACTAGTGTGATGTCTTCCAATGCCTCAGATCTGCCTTCGCGTAGATCAATACACTCTTAGGGCATGTTGATGCAACTTTGTTACAACAGCCTTTAGAGCTTCGTGAAGGTCTATGATAAGTCCTTGTGGACCTTTAACAGCCAAATTGTCTACTTACGTGTATCAGAGAGCAATCCTAAATTAGGGTTCGCGAAGATTTAATTAAGTTATTAATAAACATAAGAGAATTCATCAGAGTCCTCACGAAAATACTTAGACATGCATTGTGTACATTATTAACACTCATTCAAGAGAATTGTGTAACATTTAATCAATATTCCATAAAACACATCATTCATCGAAAACATATAACATTAACAGAGATAAACATAAATACACAATAATTCTCTAAAAATTGTTTTTATTGATCCTTAGTTCAAGGTTGTAGACTCAAAATTACCCTGCACACACAATTGCAGGGGTCCTCGCACTCAACTGTGGACTCTACCTAGGCCTCTGCACACTCAATTGCAGAGTCTTTCTTCTTCTATCTTACCCACTTCTCTTCTTGCTATCACTTCCTATCCATTATGCTTCTTAATGCCTTAGGCTCTCTAAGACACACTTATTTATAGCCTTTTTTATACAATGCCATGGTCCACGTACCATGGGTGAATCTCAAAACTAACTCAAAATTTACATAAAACAAGGGGCTAAGCTCCTTTAAATCCTATTCATCTACACGCTCTACATCCACAAATCATGGAGACTTTACATTATTTACAAAAATTGTACCAAAACTTGGGTTATCTTAACCACAAAATTGACCCAGGGAACCCCATCCCAACAATGAATCAGAAATTGTAATCTTTGATCAAAGTCCCATGCAGACTCATTTACCCTCTATTGAATCTCCTTGAGCTTTGTTACAGACTAGGCCTAAGATTTGGGCTTCTTGAACTCACTATTCAACGCTTGTTGGGTCCCCAACATAGTCGCGTTGGGATTATTTGTGCAAAATTTTATGTACCAACTCAACCCTTTATCCTACAGTGTTGTGACTAGTTTCTCTTTCTTCTTATTGTCATTGGTGATTTTCTATGCCTTCCATAAAGCATCTGTGACAAACCAAAATTGTTCGGGCTCTTCAATTCCCACACCCTTAAACACATGCATCTTCATTATATTCTCCATGTTAAATAATGGAGGTGGAGGTGTAGGTGTGTGAGGCGGAGGTGGAGGTGTAGGTGTGTGAGGCAGAGGTGGAGGTGGAGGTGGACTGTTCTTTGAGGTGTTCTCAGAATATTACCCTCATCTTTGTTATCAGAAGATCCTAATAGTGGATTGTATTCAGAGCCTAGTTCTTTGTTTCTTCTAAATTCCCTCCCACTTCACATAGTCCCAAACATAAATTTCTAGGCATAACCCACTTTTCACACAATAGCATATTCATCAAGGTCTTCAGATATTTAAGGTACTTACCTCTTGGTCCTTTGAAGAACCTGTGCTCTGCTTGACTGTAACTGGTGGATGTATCGATCATGAACAAAGTGATGAATCCTCCCAGAATACTATCAATCCAGTGGTCTACGGCCAGCGTGATTTTATTTTCTAAAGCCTCCAAGAACTTTACAAGTTCTGGGGTCCACACAATAGGGCCATAAAGCTTCCACATACCCTAACTATCTGCCAATTTGGACAGCCACTCGTGCAATTCATAGGGGAAAGAGTAGAAGAATATTTCATGTCCATCTTTGAATAGGTATCTATTCAGCCACTCTTCCTTTGATAAGCACCGATTTATGTTCTCTTGAGCTGCAAATGTCTATAGCTTCCGATCGATCCACTCTTCTATCCCATTCTTAGTGGGGAACCACTTATCAGGCATCCCTTAGCAAGATCCCTATCCTGGCAACAAAACCATTTGTTGGCTTGTTGGGGCCTAACCCAGGTTCAAAGTTAGTTGCACCAACCAATAAAACCTTAAACTTTTGGCCCTTTCGGCAACAACCTGTGTAGCAGATGATGCAGTATCACCTGAAGCAGTATCGGGGGATGATATAACCAAGTTTTTGCATCCAAAGGCCTATGTGATAGGTTTCGGCGGCTCCTAGGGCTTAGTTCTGTCTTCACGAACCCTAACCCTTCCGAAACAGATAATTATAGTAATTCACTTAAACAACATATATACCTCCGCGAAGGTCATGCAACATTCATTCCATGTATAAATTATATTTATCTACCACTTTCATGCATAATAGAAGCATTCATTCATATAATTTTCAATACAGAACGAAAATATAGAAAACTGCAGAAGTAAAATTAGATACACAAAAGCATAATTGTTGGATCAAAATTATCTTTATTAGATGTATTCGTTCAAGTACATACTCTTTTTCCCTAAGCGCTCAGCTGTAGGGGCCCACACACTCAGCCTGCAGACTTACTAAGGCCTCTGTGCACTCAACTGCAGGAGCCTTCCCCTTCACCTAAGTATAGGAAACATACCTTTCTTACCTTAGGTTACTTGCCCAAACAATGATCTTCTATTCTTATCATCTCGCCTAGACTCGCTATGACTCTTCTATTTATAGCCTTTGATTTTACAATACCATGGTCCATGGATCATGGGTGAGTCCCAAAACCTTCCTAACACCTAACCACCTAAGGGACTAAAGTCCTTTTGACTCTTAATATCTTCGCGCTCTTATTTGACAAATCACAGAGACTTATATGTTTACAAAAAGGAATTACAAAATTTGAGAAAATTTTACCCCAGGGACCCCATCCCAACAATAAGTGTGGTTTGAGTAAGGAATTGCATGAAAAATATTGGTTAGTGCAGTTGGCCATAGGTATAAAGAAGTGAGTGCATCATTGGATAAGAGTTTGTACATTTGATTTGAATTGTATTCCTATCGTGGCACATTTGAATGTATTACAGTTGGGATCATACGGTATGTTGTTGGGCATGGATTGGTTGTACCTTCATAGAACCAAGGTATATTGTTATGGCAAAGATATTGAGTGCTTGGATGACAATGGGGAACCAAGAGTCTTGCAAGGAAAGAAGAAATCCACATCAGTTAGGATGGTGACAACTATGCAAGCAAAGAAAAGCCATACAAAAGGAGGTGTGTTATTTGCAGTACACCTTTCTAGTGATAAAGGTAATAAACTTGAGGATGTAGATGTGTTGAGAAGGTACCCAGTTTTACAGCAGTTCAAGGATGTGTTTCCTGAGGATATTTTAGAGTTTCCACCTCATAGGGTGGTAGAATTTTCTTTTGAGTTGGTGCTAGGGGAAACTTTGGCATCAAAAGCACCTTACAGGATGAGCATGCATGACTTGGTAGAATTGAAGCTACAATTGAAGGAAATGTTGGACAAGGGATACATTAGACCAAGTGTATCACCTTGGGGTGCATCAGTATTTTTTTTGAAGGATAAATATGCTACTCATAGATTATGCATTAACTACAGGAAGTTGAACAAAGTGACCATCAAGAACAACTATCCGTTACTGAGGATTGATGACTTGTTCGATCGGTTGAAGGGAGCAGCAATGTTCTTATAGATTTATTTGAGATTTGATATAATCAAGTATGCATCAAAGAGGAGGACATTTACAAGACAACTTTCTGAACTAGGTATGGGCATTATGAGTTTGTTGTAGTTCTATTTGGTTTGAATAATGCCCTGGCTAAATTTATGTGCTTGATGAATAGTGTGTTGTGTTTATATTTAGATAATTTCGTTATCGTTTTCATTGATGGCATATTGGTATATTATAAAAATGAGGAAGAGCATGCCAAGAATTTAGCAGCACTATTGAGGTTGTTGAGAGAGCATCAGTTGTATGCTAAGCTCAACAAGTGTAGCTTCTTTCATACTAAGGTACACTACTTGGGGCATGTTGTCTCCAAGGAGGGAATTGCAACAGAACCAGAAAAGATAAGGGCTATCATGGAGTGGGTAGTTCCTAAGAATGTGGATAAGGAGAGATCTTTTATGGGGTTGGCAGGCTATTATAGGAGGTTCATATGGAACTTCTCATAGATTTCTTATCCTATCACATCATTGCAGAGGAAAGGTAAGAAGTTTGAATGGATAGAGGAGTTATAAGGAGAGCTTCAGCGTAAATCACATAAGAAAGATTTCTGTCAACGCGTTTCGAACCAACCTGTGTGGTTCATCATCAGGACAAGTTGAAAATGCAGATCTAGCTCAGCGTTTACATAGTCCAAGCAGGGACTCCAACGGTTAAAATATTCCAACGGCTACTTTATCATTCAAGACCCCAGTCAAACTTACCCTAAGTAAATTTAATATTAAAATGTTATTATATTCATTTATTTAATTTCAAATATTACCCCAATGAAAATATATACATATATATATTATATATATTACTATTTATTTAATTAATTTATTAAATCTAACTTAAATACATGTGTATATTCCTATATTATTGTACCTAATCTTCTACATGCCCTATTTGTTATTCTTGTTATCCTCATTAATATAAATAATAAGTCTTGTAAAAATAATAATTAGTTAATTAATTTATATTAATATATATAAGTCCTAAATAAAATTATGTATTAATTATATAGAAAAGGTTAAATTAGGATAATATATATAAATTAATTTTTAATGTTAAAAATATAGGGCTAGTTTTTAGCAGCTTAAGCAGTTGTTGACACATGGACCAGTGCTAAAGGTTGCATATCCAAACAAAGATTTTGTGGTATGCACAAATGCTTACAAGAAGGGACTTGGTGGAGTCCCTGTGCAGGATAGATAGGTGGTATGTTATGAGTCATGGAAAATGAATGAGCATGAGAAGAACTATCCCACGCATCATCTTGAGTTGGAAGTGATTATAAATGCATTGAAGATGTGGAGACACTATCTCCTGGGCAGGAGGTTTACATTGTTGAGTGATCACAGTGGTTTGTGGTACCTATTTGACCAACAGAATCTAAATGGTAGGTAAGTTTGGTGGTTGGCTATGATCAGTGAGTTCGATTTTTAGATTAGGTACATTAAAGGAAAAGAGAACAGAGTGGCAAATGCTCTTAGTAGGCGGATACAGGTAAATCACTTAGAAACCATGCGCTCCTATGGGACAAACTTACAGGATAGGATCTTTCAGTCAGGTCAACAAGTTGTCAAATATATTGAGATTATGCATAGGTTGCATTAGAGTATAGGTATAGGTACAAGTGAACATGATGTGGATTATTTCCTTATAGCAGATTGATTGGTTAGATTCAGAGACAAGATATATGTTTTGAATAGTAGTGAGCTCAAGAAGGTGATACTGAGAGAGTTTCATACGAAACCATATTCAAGTCACCCAAGTTATCAAAATGCATTGACCACAGTGAAGAGATTTTATTATTGGCTAAACCTGAAGAGGGAGGTACCAGAGTTTGTGGCTAGGTGTTTTGATTGTCAGTGTGTGAAGGCATAGTGTAAACATCAAGATAGACTGTTATAGCTGATTGCAATTCCAGAGTGGAAATGGGAGTTCATTTCCATGGACTTCATCACAGGGTTGCTAAGGATAGTGAGACAACATGATTCCATCATGGTTACTGTGGACAGGTTGACAAAGGTTTCACATTTCTTTCATAGGTAACACAGGTATTCATTAGATATGTGGTCAAATTTCATGGTGTTTCAAAGAATATTGTGTCAAACAGGAATGCAAAGTTCACTTCCAAGTTTTGGAAGAAGTTATTTGTAGGTTTGGGTACAGAGTTGGCCTTTAGTAAACATTATCATCCACAGACAGATGGATAGATAGAGAGGTTCAAAAAGATATTAGAGGACATGTTGAGGATGTATGTGATACATCAGCAGTGAAAGTGGGAATTCTACCTTCCACTGGTAGAGTTCGCTTACAACAATGGGTATCAAGAATCTTTGTAGATGAGTCTGTTTGAGGCATTGTATGGGAAGAGTTGCCAAACTCCTATCAATTAGAGTGATCTAATTAATAGGGCATTGATTGGAATAAACATGTTGGCAGACATGGAATAGGAAATGCAAGTTATAAAGAAGAATCTAAAGGCAACACAGGGTAGGCAGAAGAGCCGTGCATATCGGAACATGTTGTTCAAGGAGTTCTGGGTTGGGGAACATGTTTACTCATGCATCAAACCAAATAAGAGCTCCTTACGGATTAGATCATGTGCCAAGTTGGCACCATGGTTTTGTGGACCCGTATCATTGAGAGGATTGAGCCAATAGAATATCAACTTGCACCGCCTCCGACAGTGAAATTCCATGATGTTTTCCATGTGTCATTACTTATGAAGTATGTTAGAGATGTTGATCATTTGATTGACTAGTTTGTATTACAGGTTGAACCAAATGGAGAATTCCGTTTGGAGCCTCAGTGTATATTGCAAAAAATGGTTCTCATGCTTTGAAACCAAGAAATTGAGCAAGTTAAAGTGCAATGGAAGCACTTTGGGCCAGATGAAGCAACATGGGAGATGGTGGATCAAATGCGGGCTATGTATCCTTCCTTATTTTCCAGTTGAGGCAAAGCAGTTTTAGCATGGTGTTTTGATATATGTCTTGGTATATGTTTTGGTATATGTACATATGTATATGGATGTAAATATTGCCATGAGCTATGTTATAAAGTTGCAATAAGTGGTATAGGTTTCATTTCATTATGATGTTATGTTGTTATGTTTTCATGTTGGTTTTCTTCTTACCAGGTTGATCACAGTAAATACTACATCAAGCTAAGTTATAAAGTTCCATTGGTAGTATATTTTTCTCACAGTATTTTTGTGGTTATAAGTGTTGTTGAACACCGATGATAGTGTTCCCCCAAGGGGGAGGGTTCTGTAACAACCCTGGTGAAAATTTCATGTAATAAAAGTTAATAAAGGAAACATAATAACCACAATTGATGGGACACTTATTCCAAGTTGAATGGTGGGAAAAACATCCTAGTGGGTATTCATTCGGTTTATTATAGATAAGGAAATTGTCAAAGGCAATGGCTAAGGCTTTGGGAAGGAAAAAATACATTTTTGGCACATTTATATATGCAAATAATGGAAATTAGGAGAAAAGGAAGGTGAAAGGTCACAGGTTGCATGTGAGGATGGAAATGAAGGAAAATAATGGAAAATGAAGAAAATAGAGGCCTCATTCATAAAAAGGCTTATGAGGATCAGTTGGTAATGTTTTGTCAGTTCAGTTTTGGAGCTCTCTCATTATTATCTCTCTCTCTCTCTCTCATATTCTTGGAGAGTTATATTGTTCTTGGAGCACTCTAGGAGGGTGTGGCATACTTGGATTCTTGGATAAATAAGGAAAAGGAAGAGTAGGAAAGCGCCAGAGGACATCGGGATCAATAGCTACATCATATTTTTCTTGCAGGTACTGAGTTGCATGCATGTTTTCCTCACTAATTTTGGCATGCATGGAATATGCATGTGGTTTGTTGATTGTGATATGTCATGAGCATGGAGGATGGTTGGGATTAATAGCAGATTTCCTAGCCTTTCCATTTCCTAGATATCCATGGTGATTGTGGATTTGTTTTCCTTGTTTTTTTTTTATTGGTTCTCTTGTTTCATTAGCTTGGGTTGAGTTATTAGTCCTTGAATCCCTAGTTGGAAAATTTTTATGTAAGCCCTGTAACGGCTTGGGTTGAGTTATTAGTCCTAGAAACCCTGGTTGGATAAACGCTCTGGAAGCCCTATAACAGCTTGGGTTGAGTTACTATTTTTGGAAGCCTTGGTTGGACAAATGCTATGGAATCCCTTGGTGGGTTGAGTTACTAGTCCTGGAAGCCCTGGTTGGACAAACGCTTTAGAATCCCGATAAAATTTATGTGTTTCTAAGCATACCCGTACCCGTACCTGTACTAGTACTCGAAACTCCGAAACTTGATCGAAACTCGACCATCATGTAATCATCTATTAGAGTTAATATAGACTAGTTTTTCCTTTTAAAATGTCATCTATGGGACTTATTCCCTTTTTTCTTTCAATATAATGTGTTATTCACTTAATTATTTCATATATGATGTTTCCACCGACATTTCCATTTTTGGGAGGTGATGTTTCTAAATGTAACCATTTCAGAAACTCTGAAACATTTCGGCATTTCTTGCAACTTAGATTCAAAGTCATTTCACAAAGCTTTTAGCCTTAATTTCCCAATATTTCTTGTGCTGATATATCTCATCCATTTCAGGCAAGCTACAAAAGATATGTCATTGCAGAAGGTGATGCAAAAACAGAAAAAGTAGAGCATTACAGAGTCTGAGCTAACATAAATGTCTCCTATATTCTCTTATACGGTCTACAATGCTGATGGGGGAGCAACATCTTGGGAGGTCATATACAATAGGATTGAGGGCGAGCATCCCAAGATTACTATCACAAAAGCGATGGCTAACTCAATAAGACCTTCGGGACTCCAATTCAAGGATGTTGCCTATTCTTTCCTTCATAGAATAAGAGCAAGTGAAGAAATCCTCCAATACACTAATATGATTAGGTGGGTGGTGGAAAACCACACCATTTAAGATATGCAATGTAGGAACTCGAGAATGGAACTCATGGGGTCATTCAGAGCAGAAGACCTGAAGCAAATACTATATACCTGACCCTCAAGATATATATGATAAAACATATGTGGCCAACTTCGTAAAGAAGAACGAAGAAACCTTCAAGATGATCCAAGGTTGGAGAGTACTGGAGAACAAGTTCAAATTTGATAAAATAGGCATGTATCATGTAGCCTCTTTGGAAAACCCCTACAACTATGCGGCTGCTATGTTATGTAGACTATACGGGTTACCTAATAATGCTAATTTTTCCATAGAATGGATTCCTTTGATTGATGCATGTGTTAATTCCCACATTATGAATTAGGCCACCATCCTATCTGATAACCTAGCCATAGTCATCACTGAATATCGACATAAGAGATCCTCCTCTCTAGAGAACCTTTCCCCATTCTATTTTAGTGCCTACATTATGGATGCCATCTGTTTCTGCACTAAATTTCCAATCATGGGTTGGAAATGGACCTTTTAGGACCCCTACACTATCCATCTCATCCATAAGAAAATTTGGAAATCCCATTTTATACCCCATTTCTATAAAATATTCCATGTTGTTATTTTTCCATTACATCAATTAATTTTCAATAAGAAAACCCCAGGTTTTCCCAAGAAGCCACTAAAAACCTTGTAGCTTTCGGAAAATATTTTGTTGAAGAATGGTTCACCTGCATTAGGATTTTTGGTAACATAGTAGACCCACATGTCCTCCCTTTGTACATCTATGATAAATTGTTAGTAAGAGAAATAGCCCACCAGACCATGGGGAAAGGCTTGACCAAAGTTCTGAAAAAAAGCAAGAAGTTTTTACGACCATCTTTTCCTATTAGGTGCGGTTCCTTTTCATTAGCAAATTTTAATCATGCCATAAAAGATTCAGTAAGCCTGGAAAGTCTCAGGCTCCATACTTTGCCCAAAAGACAATTTGATCTAGACAAGATAGCATATAACATCACCACTACAGTAAAGATCAAGCCTTATAACCATGAGGCTAATATTTTCGAATACCTTTTACAATAGACTCAATCCTTCAAACAATCATTCGAAAGGGTAAGGAAAAATATGAGTCCTAGAGATTTTGAGAGCTTTCAGGAGTTCAGAAACAAAAGGCTCGAGGTAATCCCACTACACTTGTTGAAAATCAAGGACAAGCCTACCCCTAGTGTGACTATCAACAATGAGGTACCTGATTCTCACATAGAGTCTCATATAGATACAAGGAAAGCATTGAATACAGAGAAATCCCAAGATATCGAGACTACTGCAGAATCCAACTGGAAATTAGCCGAAAAGCAGGGTATGAGTACCCCACCCAAAGATATTGGTTTAGAAATAAAAAGTAGTAGTTTGGAGCAGGAGTGGGATCAATTCAATAAGAAACTACAAGGCACTCCCAAGACAATAGATGCCCAAGAAACTACGAAGTATCAAACTCCTCTGCATGTTCAAAAGAATACAGAGTTTGAACCAATGGATGAGCAAGCGACAACGTCTCAACTGACTGAAATCATCCTCGCTCTTCCCACATCGGAAATTGTCTTGAAGGTGACTGAAATCCCTCCTCTTGATGTGTTCTACAACTCGCTGCACAAGGCTGTAGTAAGGAGACAAAGGAAAAGAAGAATGATAGAAACACTTGAACTCCCACCTGGGAATGAGCCAATGGACATAGTTTGGAAGGACGTCCCTTCAAACCCAACTGAAAACTTGACTAGATTGTTACAGTTTACAGGAGCGTATGCAACTGCTACCGAAATATGTGTTTTGTTGAAGGAAAAAGAAGAAAATATTGCACAGCTCGAGCAATAGCTCGAAATAGAGAGGGAAAGTGTGAAGAGGCAAGCCACTGAGCAGCTGGCCCAATTGCAATAGAACATGGAGGTACTGAAAATAATCCACGAAGCAAACATATCGGCCAAAAAATGCAACTCCAAGACTTACAACAAGCCATGGAAAGATATAAGGATGTTCCTACTATCGAGGAATTCATCAAAGAGGCGTTAGAGCTTAATTCTCTCTTATCAAAACAACAAGCACAATTTTTCCAAAAGATGTCACATCTCGCTCCTTATCTGATCACTAGTGACTAGCTAATGGATAAATTGATTGACCAGAAAACTAAGTTTACTGATCTAAACACAAGAATCTCAAAGTTCATCGAATGAAAAGAAACAAAAGAGGGGAGGAAATCCAATCTACCTGAGATCGAGGAGACACACAAGGACATTATTTTCATGGATTGGGACACAAGGATCAACCAAGCCGAACTAGTAGTGGCAAGAGTGGTCGAGGTGTCAAAGAATATAGTAAAGGTAGTAAACCATACTTTTTTTGCCACCAACTTGGTGAAAGAAGGCAACCCGAAAGAACTACTCAATCTAAATGACTTGTATAATAGATGGAAGGAAAGAGTAGAAACTCAAAGGGAGGCAATCACAAAATTAGCAAATACTGATTGGGAGTCGTATTGGCAATACCTCATCAAGCCACACAGTCAAATCATGACCCTTAACTGCTCTCTCCATTTAACTCAGTGGATGATGCCACCTCTCACAGATGCAATCTTCATAGGATAGGTCACAACACAGTTTGGGGCACCTCCTAAAGTCAAACCAATGGTTGATATATGTGATTTGAAGGATAGGCTAGCAGATAGAAAATCATCATCATAGCCTTTGCTCATCAAGCCACTATTTATTTTTAGAGTTAGTTAACTAGTTAGGAGGAAGGTTGTTTGAAACCTCCTCAAATTTTTGTATAATCTATTTTTTAACATTAGTTAGAGTAGTAGTGTTACACAAAAATATCGTCACCTTGATTATTTGCAGTCGGTATGAGTCTATCACCACTTATACCAACTTCCTAAGCAAGTCTTAAACCTCAGCTCTTCAAAACAAGCTTTAGAAATGAGAGAAAGACATCAAAAAAGCAATGTAACTCTAGTTCCGCACTTTCTCTCACTTTTGCTTACGGGCCCACACCTTTTGTTTAGGATATCTGCGTATTTATACGCTCTGTATGTAAAGGGGAGGGTGTGTACCCCTGTGAAAGTCAAAAGGCACAATTTTTATCTTAAAAAACTCACTTTGGGTTAATTCTAGAGTTTTCTAGAAGGATTTGTTACGTGGATGTTCGCTCCGTGTTTTCATGCATCCCATATGAGGAGGAACTAATCCTTGTTAAGAGGAGCTATCCCTTTGAAGGAGGATTCTATCCCTTTGAAGAGGACCTGGGTAACTGATCTCCATTGCACTATAAATTGAGGCATTAGGTCAGTGGCTTGAGAGGTTAGAAGCTGAACTTTTGAGGGTAAATGCTAGTGAAATCAAGACTTCCTATTTGAGCTTAAGAGGAGAGATCACATAACTTTTTGGCTTCATTGGGAAATGAGTGAAGCTTATCAAAGTAGAGGAGACTTCTTGTTGGACCCTAGGAGGAGCTTGTACAGCGTCAAGGCAAAGGTTGTAAAGTTCTTCTCCTTTTGAATTAATACAATCAAACTCATTCTTCTCAACAAGTATCTCATGTTATTTGTTTCATGGACTCCTTGACTTTCATGTTAAATATGTTTTATAATACTAGTTA
>APFE031736825.1:2968-15705 GCA_000404065.3 Pinus taeda
AATTCATGTTATTGTTATCTTGTTTGTTTTTCCTATGTTTACTATATTGTAACACTATTTTGTATCACTATTATACTACTCATTATCATTATTTAATTCATGTTATTACTATATTAATAATTTTAACTTATGTTATCACTATATTTTTTGTTTGTTTTACATTTTATGTTTTGCTATATTGTAACACTATTTTGTAACATTAATATACTCATCATTATAATTATTTAATTCATGTTATTGCTATATTGTTCGCGTGTTTTATGTTTTACTATATTGTAACAATATTTTGTAACACTATTCTACTAATCATTATCATTATTTAGTTCATGTTAATACTATCTTAATAATTCAAACTCATGTTATTATTATCTTAATAATTTTAATTCATGTTATTACTATATTGTTTGTTTGTTTTATGTTTTATGTTTTACTATCTTGTAACACTATTATACTAATCATTATCATTATTTATTCATGTTATCACTATATTAATAATTTTAATTTTTGTTATTACTATATTGTTTGTTTGTTTTGTTTATGTTTTTATGTTTTATCTATTTTGTAACACTAGTATACTAATCATTGTCATTATTTAATTCATGTTATTACTATATTAATAATTTTAATTCATCTTATTACTGTATTGTTTTTTTGTTTGTTTGTTTGTTTTATGTTTTATGTTTTACTATTTTGTAACACTATTTGTAAAACTATTATATTAATCATTATCATTATTTAATTCATGTTATTACTATATTAAGAATTTTGTCACTAGATTCATTTTTATCTGATTTCTCTTTTGAGATTTGTTTATTTTTCTTCTTCCCCTTCATTTTACGACCGGATTTTGATTTGGCCGTAGATGATTCTACGACATGAATATCGGCAAGAATTTCAACGGAAGAGTCTCCAGTCGGGGAATCTGGTAAAGTTATAATAGGAGAAGAATCCTTCGAAGATTTATTCTTACTTTTAGTACTAACTAAACCGATCATACCATCAGTGACATGAGACCCGAAGCATTTGCAATTATTTGATTGTGTTTTGGAAGGTCGAGGATTTTTTCATATAAGGTACCTGACTACATATAGACAAGGTCAAGGTACTGAGCCTGAGAAATTACTTGTTCTTCAGTGATTTTAGGTAATAATGATTTAACGAATCATCCTGCTATAATTTGATCCGAAATAGAAACTTTCACTAAACGTCGTCTACGTCGCCATTCATGAATATGATCTGAAATATATGTGGATGTTGGCTGTTTCAATGAAGTTAATAATTTTGTGCCATTGTCGTATCTGACAGGAAACTAAAAATGAGTTAAGAAAGAAGTGGCTAACTGACTAAAATTATAAAAAGAGCCTCATGGTAACTCAATGTACCATTTGGCAGCAAGACCAATTAAAGTGCGTTGAAAAAGACATAAGCGAATTGAATCATAGATAATGGAATTAGATGTACGCCAAAGGTGATAAGTCATCACATGATTTGATGGATCTTCTCCTGACTTACCCTCAAACTTCAGGATATCACTAGGTAACTTATTAGGCATTGGCAGCCAATACGGAAGATAGTTAATTGGATCATTCATAAGGCATGACAAAGCAGGTAAATCCAAAGTTGCAATAAAAGATAACTGACGGTCAGGGTCTCGAAAACCTTGGGTAACAAGACCAGCTCCAGGAGGAGGATATTCAGGATAACCTAGAATTGGATTTGCATTGGGAATATTATATCCTCCTAGAAAACCAAGATTAAGCAGACCAAACTGGGGTTGTTGGGGTTGTTGATAAGTATAGCCAGGGTACAACTGATACTGATAAATTGGGTTTTGCACGATAGGACCAAATTGATACTGTCCCTAGTATGGTTGACAAGTTTATTGTGGTTGACTTGTGACAACCGTACTTGGACCAGGTTGTCCTACAGGCATCTAAACCGAAGTATGAACTGTAGGTCCTGACTGTGGTAAAGTGGCTTGAGGAGTTTGCACTGAAGTAGGAATAGTGGAAGCTGGAGCTATCGATACTCCAGAAGTAGGTGGGGTAGATTGAACAGAAGCTGCAGTAGTTGCAACAACAGTTTGAGGCGGAGTTCGAGGTGATTTAGACCTAGGATGATGACCAACACCAGGCACATAAGTTTGGACAGTAGGTTGGAAAGGTTGCTGGGTTGGACCAAAAACCAAAGGTTGTCCAAGTTGACTTGATAACTACACATTCGGCTGCAAAGTCTGTTGAGATGGATCCCACACCATGTTCATTCCAGGGTATGTACCCATAAAAGGTTGACCATATTGAGGACCATAACCAAGTTGAGCGTAGGGCTAATAATTGAGAGGTACATTTCTAGTTCCTTGTACAAATGGTTGACCAGAAGGTGGTTGGAAACCTTAAGTTGGGTACTGACTTTGAGGTTGATAACCTTGAGGCACGTACTGAAACTGGGGTTGACCTTGAGGTATATATTGATACTGGGGTTGACATTGAGGTATGTACTGAGTCTAGGGTTGACCTTGAGGTATGTACTATAATTTTAATTCATGTTATTGTTATCTTGTTTGTTTTTCCTATGTTTACTATATTGTAACACTATTTTGTATCACTATTATACTACTCATTATCATTATTTAATTCATGTTATTACTATATTAATAATTTTAACTTATGTTATCACTATATTTTTTGTTTGTTTTACATTTTATGTTTTGCTATATTGTAACACTATTTTGTAACATTAATATACTCATCATTATAATTATTTAATTCATGTTATTGCTATATTGTTCGCGTGTTTTATGTTTTACTATATTGTAACAATATTTTGTAACACTATTCTACTAATCATTATCATTATTTAGTTCATGTTAATACTATCTTAATAATTCAAACTCATGTTATTATTATCTTAATAATTTTAATTCATGTTATTACTATATTGTTTGTTTGTTTTATGTTTTATGTTTTACTATCTTGTAACACTATTATACTAATCATTATCATTATTTAATTCATGTTATCACTATATAAATAATTTTAATTTTTGTTATTTACTATATTTGTTTGTTTTTTGTTTTATGTTTTATCTATTTGTAACACTATTATACTAATCATTGTCATTATTTAATTCATGTTATTACTATATTATAATTTTAATTCATCTTATTACTGTATTGTTTTTTGTTTTTTGTTTGTTTTATGTTTTATGTTTTTACTATTTTGTAACACTATTTTGTAAAACTATTATACTAATCATTATCATTATTTAATTCATGTTATTACTATATTAAGAATTTTGTCACTAGATTCATTTTTATCTGATTTCTCTTTTGAGATTTGTTTATTTTTCTTCTTCCCCTTCATTTTACGACCGGATTTTGATTTGGCCGTAGATGATTCTACGACATGGATATCAGCAGGAATTTCAGCGGAAGAGTCTCCAGTCGAGGAATATGGTAAAGTTATAATAGGATAAGAATCCTTCGAAGGTTTCTTATTACTTTTGGTACTAACTAAACCGATCATACCATCAGTGACATGAGACCCGAAGCATTTTTTAATTATTTGATTGTGTTTTGGAAGGTCGAGGAGTTTTTCATATAAGGTACGTGACTGCATATAGACAAGGTCAAGGTACTGAGCCTGAGAAATTACTTGTTCTTCAGTGATTTTAGGTAATAATGATTTAACGAATCATCCTGCTAAAATTTGATCTGGAATAGAAACTTTCACTAAACGTCGTCTACGTCGCCATTCATGAATATGATCTGAAATATATGTGGATGTTGACTGTTTCAATGAAGTTAATAATTTTGCGCCATTGTCGTATCTGACAAGCAACTAAAAATGAGTTAAGAAAGAAGTGGCTAACTGACTAAAATTATAAAAAGAGCCTCATGGTAACTCAATGTACCATCTGGCAGTAAGACCAATAAGAGTGCATTGAAAAAGACGTAAGCGAATTGAATCATCGATAATGGAATTAGATGCACGTCAGAGGTGATAAGTCATCACATGATTTGATGGATCTTCTCCTGACTTCCCCTCAAACTTTAGGATATCACTAGGTAACTTATTAGGCATTGGTGGCCAATATGGAAGATAGTTAATTGGATCTTTCATAAGGCATGACAAAGCAGGTAAATCCAAAGTTGCAATAAAAGATAACTGACGATTAGGGTCTCAAAAACCTTGGGTAACAAGACCAGCTCCAGGAGGAGGATATTCAGGATAACCTAGAATTGGATTTGCATTGGGAATATTATATCCTCCTAGAAAACCAAGATTAACCAGACCAAACTGGGGTTGTTGAGGTTGCTGATAAGTATAGCCAGGGTACGACTCATACTGATAAAATGGGTTTTGCATGATAGGACCAAATTGATACTGTCCCTAGTATGGTTGATAAGTGTATTGTGGTTG
Source organism: Pinus taeda (assembly GCA_000404065.3). NCBI lineage: Eukaryota > Viridiplantae > Streptophyta > Pinopsida > Pinales > Pinaceae > Pinus > Pinus taeda. The sequence goes on from APFE031736825.1 coordinate 7,390, forward strand.
ACTTGTGACAACCGTACTTGGACCAGGTTCTCCTACAGGCATCTAAACCGAAGTATGAACTGTAGGTCCTGACTGTGGTAAAGAGGCTTGAGGAGTTTGCACTGAAGTAGGAATAGTATAAGCCGGAGCTATCGATACTCTAGAAGTAGGTGGGGTAGATTGAATAGAAGCTGCAGTAGTTGCAACAACAATTTGAGGCGGAGTTCGAGGTGATTTAGACCCAGGATGATGAACTACACCAGGTGCAGAAGTTTGAACAGTAGGTTGGATAGGTTGCTGGGTTGGACCAAAAACTAAAGGTTGTCCAGATTGACTTGATAACTACACATTTGGCTGCAAAGTCTGTTGAGATGGATCCCACACCATGTTCATTCCGAGGTATGTACCCATAAAAGGTTGAGCATCTTGAGGACCATAACCAGGTTGAGCGTAGGGCTGATAATTGAGAGGTACATTTCTAGTTCCTTGTACAAATGGTTGACCAGAAGGTGGTTGGAAACCTTAAGTTGGGTACTGACTTTGAGGTTGATAACCTTGAGGCATGTACTGAAACTAGGGTTGACCTTGAGGTATATATTGATACTGGGGTTGACATTGAGGTATGTACTGAGTCTAGGGTTGACCTTGAGGTATGTACTATCCTGACGATATGTATTATCCTTGAGGTTGTCCACGAAGCAGTAACTGAGTACCTTTAGGTTGCCCCCCTGGCGGTAAATGACTACCTTGGGGTTGCCCCTAGGCGATAACTGACTACTTTGAGGTTTCCCCCCAAGCAATAAGTGACTACCTTGAGGTTGTGGGTTTGGAATAGTACTAGACATCATAAGAATTTCCTCTATGCTCAACACTTGAGTTCCTTTATTACCAGTTGATATCTCATGTTCAATTGGTTGAGGAGATGCTCTTGAAAATGTCCCAGTGAGTGACTGATACCCCGAAGGAACAAAAGGGCCGCCATATAAAAATGTTTCTTTTGTTTGGGAAAACATGGATGACCATCTCGACATATTCAAAGGAGGATAATAACCTCTAGGCATAGCATGAAAAGGAAATTGAGGTGGTGAAAAAATAAGACCCGGGTTTTCTAAAAAGTTTGTGAATGATATATACCAAGCATCACTCCTAAAAGGACTGTAGAAAATTGATTCACGCTCTGTAAGTTCTAAAGTCGGTTGATTTTCGGGGAGAGTTATAACTTTGTCCGGATTAACAAGTTCTTCAATAGAAATGAGTCCAGAAGGAAGATTTTGGGTAATGATACTTCCTACCCTGGGTGAACCAGGACCACTAGAAGTTGGAGAAGCAAATCCTGAAGATGGAGTAGGAGCAAGTTCAATTTCAGGCTCAGAAATTTCAAGTTCTTCAGCTAATTCACTAGTAGGAGAAAAACTATCAGTAACTTCGGAAAGTGAAATTGGCTCAGAAATATACTCTGTTGTCTATACTTGATAATCGGGATTAACAATTAAGGAAGACTCTTCGGCTTCTGGTGACCCAACTCTACTGTCCCTAGGTGATACAAGAGCTCATAGCCCTTCAAGCTGGCTTGGTGTATACTCGGTAGGTTGCCCCTGAAGTCTACGGGATTGTCTCGGTAATTCAGCCATGATTAAATATTTAATTATTGACACGCAAACAAATAAAATCTCAATAAAACCACCTAAAGTCTCTAAAGAACCAAAGAATTGAATCACACACGTAAAAAATATAATAGTTCAAACCACACACAAATAGTAACATTCTGTATCAAAAACACTAGTTGGTGATGAAATCCAACATCGTAGAATTTAATACAGAAAGGGCGGTTGGAACAGTTACCCCTACAACGTGCTTAATGATTTTGGGTAATGACTTTCATTACACCAAAAATCGAAGATCAAGGGAACCAAGATCGAAGATCAAGGGGACAAAGGATTGAGTGATGAAGGATCGAGAGAACAAAGGAAAAGATTTGAGTCAATTGATGTGTTGAATTCTACATCTCTAGAAAAAACATAAAGATTTGGAGGGTTGAGGGATGTTTAGTTGGAAGGTGGGGTGATGGGGCTGGCCGAATTTCAGACCCTTCCTGGCTTTCAAAAGAGATTCAGTTCATCTATAAATCTCTATCATCCGGCCAGGCAGGGTCTAAAATTCGGCCAACCCCATCACCCCACCTTCCAACCAAACATCCCTCAACCCTCCAAACCTTTATGTTTTTTCTAGAGATGTAGAATTCAGCACATCACTTGACTCAAATCTTTTCCTTTGTTCCCTCGATCATTTGTCCCCTTGATCTTTGATCTTTGGTTCCCTTAATATTCGAAGATCAAGGGAACTAAAGATTGAAGATCAAGGGGACAAGGGAAAAGATTTGAGTCAAGTGATGTGCTGAATTCTACATCTCTAGAAAAAACATAAAGGTTTGGAGGGTTGAGGGATGTTTGGATGGAAGGTGGGGTGGTGGGGCTGAAAATCCCATAACCGATATTAGGGCTGGCTTGTGAAGTGTTACCCATATTGAAGCTACCCTAATAAGGTACCATACCACCCTAAAAGATATGTGATGATTACTTGATGAAACTAAGCTATATACCTTTCTTAAACCATATAGTATTAACACCAGTTACATATGGATATCATACTAGTTAACCAAATAAGCTGTAATACTATAAAGAGCAGTACTATCATATTACGTTCCAATTTCTTGTATTTCCATAAGTATCATGGTTGTTACTCCATGGACTACTAAGCTTCTACTATGCTTACTCTACTTACTAGGATAGTAGTGATATAAGATGTATTGTATTTACATAATATACATATACGTCATACCAGGGATACTTAAGCAGGATGAAATGAGGTATAAGCTGGAGCTTACTAATGATCAGAATAGTATGTGCACTACTATTCTTGTGCAAGGGTAATAAAAGGCATTACTAATATATACCAATCCTGAGGAGCTTTATATGATGGATCATTGAGCTAGACATAGCGAATAAGAGATAGCATAAGACAAGCTACGATACAATAAGGGATAAGCAATGGTACTACTAAGATGATAGGAGCTCTTAGTTAGCTCAGCATGGGATTCATAGGGATATACCAGTACTAGAGATATACAGCTCATTGTACAAGCCTAATCTAACTCTCTACACTATATGGGTTTAGTACTACCTATCCAAGTTAGATGAGTAATACATATAAGTAAGCATCACGAGCTTATGTTAGATATAGGAACATGTCCTTTTATTAGTGTTAAATTATACATAGAAGCTCACAAGCAAGTGCGTTGACTATGAATACGAGTAATTATTAATAAGGCCAACAATTGTATTGCTTTACCCTCTGGGGGAAAGGAGACTTTGTGAGATTCAAAAGCAATTTTAGTCGATCCAACAACAGTAGGAGTAGAGCTGACTAGACTAAAGGCAGGAGAGTAAGCAACTGAATTTCCAGCTTTTGGCTAGAGATATAGAAAGGTCCTGGCCTATGGGAAATCTTGATGAATGATGATCCGCCTACTCTTACTCCCTTCGCATTCGGTCAGGTTCAGCCTACTAACTATAAGAGAGCCCCATCACCCCAACTTCCAACCAAACATCCCTCAACCCTCCAAACGTTTATGTTTTTTGTCTAGATGTAGAATTCAACACATCACTTGACTCAAATCTTTTCCTTTGTTCCCTCGATCCTTCGTCCCCTCGATCCTTTTTCCCCCTTGATCTTCGATCTTTGGTTCCCTTGATCTTTGATTTTTGAGGTAATGACTTTTATAAAAAAAATAGCAAAACAAAACAAAAACTAAAACTAAAAACAATAGTGATAAAATGAAGAAGGCCTTAAAGCCAATGTACGAGTTGTTATAAAACCACTTAAAAACTTTAGAAAAAAAAGGAAGTAAAACATTTTCAAAAATTTATGAAAAGAAGACAAAAATAAAAACAAAAAACAATAGTAAGCAAATGAAGAATGCCCAAAAGTCAATCGGTAAGTTGTTATAAAAGCACTTAAAAACATCTAGAAAAGAAAAAATAGAGGATTTTAAAATATTTTTAAGTAGTGGTGGATACAACCATTACAATAGCTTATGTGGGTTGAACACTTTTTTAAAGCATATACAACCATTACAATAGCTTATATGGGTTGAACACTTTTTTAAAGCATATAACATGTATTTGTCAATCTATTTAGATTTAGATGAAGCCTTTCTCCTGGACCTGGGTAATTCCCTACGGCTAAAGCCTTTCTCCATTATTTGTAGTGGTGTTTATGTGGCCAAGGTATGGATTTATAAATTCACAATAAGATTTAAAAGTAAAATTCTTTGGAATTTGCATGTGCCTCTTAGTTTTCTCTGCTATATATAGTATTGTTATATGTGTTTCTGATACTTTTATTATATTAATTCTAGAAAACTTCCACGTACTATTGTTAGTTGATGTTATAGAATGAGATTTTTGAGCTAGCATATCTCATCTTTGCCAATGGATTTTTATGGCCTAATGTGCAGAGGAAATCAATTTTTAGTTAGACCAATTTACTCTAAGATTAAAGTTTTCTTGCATTTGTGGAAGCATTATAATTGTTTTCATTTTTCCTTTTTAATTTTCACAAAATGGGAAGGGAGAAATAGGAGTTATACTTTGTTTCAATGGATTATTAAAATCTTAAATAAGAAGGAAAAAATATTTGGGTTTCATTTGATTCATTTGTTTTTAACTTCTCTATTTTAGTTTCATTATGCATTATTATTTATGATTTTATTTTCATAGCATGGATGGGTATTCTGGGCATTGTTAGGAGTTTGGTTTAGGGAATATGCACCCAGATTTGCTATATAAACTAATTATGTTGAGTTATGGTGACAATTTAAACATTATATTATTCTCAACTGTATGATTCTAGTCTTAGAGTAGAACTCTCTCTAATCATATTTTAATGTGTGTCACTATCGAATACCTAAGGAATACTAGTCGACACGTCGTGATATATTTCCTTGAACAACTGATATTCTGTTAAACCTTTTTTCCAAGTTAAATGAAATTGTTTTTATTTTCCCAATTTCCTTGATTATGAAAAAAGACATGTATTTTGATAACATTGTTCCACTGTTTAATATTGATTATGTTCAGCTGTCGGTACGAACCAACCTATAATTTATTCCTTCTATCATTTAACTTGGAGTATCACCTTTTAGTGTCCTTTTAAAAAAATGGAATTATTATACTGTTGTTTACTTCCTCGTTATGATACATATATTCATTATTTCAGATTAAACAAAATGGGATTCTTCTATTGTTGTTTAATTCATCATTATCATACATGTATTTGTTATTTCAGTTTAAGACACCTGTAGATTTCTCTCAAAGCCTATAATCTATACTTTTGTAAATTCTAGTAGAGGAATAGGCTACAAAAATAAAACAAAAACTTCAAGTTCATGAACAACTTGGTTGTTGTCGTCTATCCAGAGTCATGTTCTACAAATTTTCTTCTTTTTAAGAATAAAAGGTAGAACAATTCTCTCAGTTTGATCTTTATCCCATATTCACAATCTTCATAAACAATTTGAATAAATTCTAAAAAAATACTTAGATATGTATACGTTTCCTTTTGTTTTGTTAGTATTTTGTTCCTTAGAAGATCTCTCGATCCAACCATGAGTCTGGCTATGGTTTCCAGAGCCTCCTCTGAGCTCTTCTTCTCTAAACACTGGTATACACTGGGTTGATTGAGTAACTTTGAAACCTCATGACTATAGTTCAGTTTTGATTTTTTAACCTTCTCAGGTTGTGTCCAAGGCTGCCACTGGTTTGTTTCACCTAGCTCAAGGAGGTTCTCTGGATTACTTGGCATCTCTTTCCTTCTCAATCCCCTTCCTTTTCTTTCCCAATGCCTTCTCGAATCTCTCCTCTTGGGGAAAGGGTGTGTAACAACAAATAAATGTCTTAGGAGGTTTATGTAACCAAATTTTCATTTCTAGAAATATATCTATTTATTTCACATATCATTCTAAAGTCACTTGGCAAATTTAGTCATGATTTCCTTGATGTTTTTTTTGGAACAGAATATAACAATGAAATATAAAAGTAAAACAATAATCAGTACTATAACATGTACATGTCATTCAAGGTGTTACATATAACCCCTCTTATGAGGAGCACCGTCCCTAGTGTTCATTATAACTCATAAAAATAAATCATGATAAGCCTTATAGATAACATCCTCGTCTTCCGAGGTAGCCTCCCCTCGGCCATAGTTCTTCCATTGCACTTTAACCTAGGCGATGACTCATCTATGTAATGTTGTTTCTCTGTGATAGAGAATACAAAGAGGATCTTCTAGGAATTTTCCTTCTGGTTCAACCTGCCCACCATGATGAATTATTATCATTTTATTTTGAAACTTGATACATATATATACATATTTGTATGCACAAGAATTTAATTCACTACTTAAATTACTTGTACATTGTCCCAGTTAATTCTATGCTTAGAATAGTACAAATACCTTTTTAGTAGAGAGACATGAAAGACTTTGTGAATGTGGATATGGCTTGGCAGAAAAAGTTTGTATTCTATTAGCCCAATTCATTCCAATATTTGAAAGGAACCGTAGTACTGAGGTGCTAATTTAGCACATCTGTTCCACTATAGAGTACATTTCATTGTCTTGATTCGTAAATATACATGATCCTCTTACTTAAACTCTTTTTAGGTTATTTTGTTATCTATATAAGATTTTTACCTATACGTAGAAGCCTTCAAATTATGACGAACCTTTTCAACTGTTTGCTCCATTTCGGTTAGCATGTTAGGACCTAATGCCAATTTGTTGACAGGGTTGCCCTAGTCCATGGGTATCCTACATTTCTTCCCATACAATACCTCAAAGTGGATCATTCCTAAGGAGTCATGGTATCATTTTTATAATAAAATTCAATCAGATGGAGGTAATCCTCCCATTTACTTGAATGTTGCATCAAAAACATTATTAACATATCTTCCAACACCTGGTTGGATCTCTCAATCTACCCATCCTTTTGAGGGTGATAAGCTATGCTAAATTCAATTTATGTACCCAAAATAGAGAAAAGATTCTTCCAAAATGAAGATGTAAACTTGAAATCCCAATTAGATATTACCACATTTGGTATCCCATGTAACTTGAATATTTATTTCATAAATATATAAGAAATTTGAATAGATTTATAGGTGGATTTCATTGGTATAAAATGAAAGGTCTTTTTTAATTTGTCAACTACAACCATAATGGGGTCATTTTTCTTTTTCGTTCTGGGCAGACCTATAATAAAGTCCAACGTGATTGTTTCCCACTTCCATTCACGAATAGGCAAGGGGTAACCCAGTGGGAGGTTGATGTTCCACTTTCACTTGCTGACTACCTACCATTACAAATCATATGAATTTACAGTGGCAGGATGCTCCAGTCTAGTTCGTAGTGATGGAGGCAACCTAATGTCATAGTGGACATGCTTATTCATACAGGCAGTATCCTTTCAAAGTGATGCAATTTATGTTATAAGAGGCATTGTCCCTTCAACACTATTATGCTAATCATTATCATTATTTAATTTATGTTTTACAATTTGTAACACTATTTTGTAGCACTATTATACTAATCATTATCATTATTTAATTCATGTTATTACTATATTGTTCGTTTGTTTTATGTTTATGTTTTACTATATTATAGCACTATTTTGTAACACTATTACACTAATCATTAGAATTATTTCATTCATGTTATTACTGTATTGTTTATTTGTTTTACGTTTTATGTTTTACTATATTGTAAACCCATCTTTTAACATAATTATACTAATCATTATAATTATTTAATTCATGTTATTACTATATTGTTTGTTTGTTTGTTTTATGTTTTATCTTTTACTATTTTGTCACACTATTATACTAATCATTAACATTATTTAATTCATGTTATTACTATATTGTTTGTTTGTTTTATGTTTTATGTTTTACTATTTGGTAACACTATTATACTAATCATTATCATTATTTAATTCATGTCATTACTATACTCATAATTTTAATTAATGTTATTACTATATTGTTTGTTTGTTTTATGTTTTATGATTTACTATTTTGTAACACTATTATACAAATTATTACCATTATTTAATTCATGTTATTACTATATTAATAATTTTATTTCATGTAATTACTATATTGTTTGTTTGTTTTATGTTTTATGTTTCACTATTTTGTAGCACCATTATACTAATCATTAACAGTATTAAATTCATGTTATTACTATATAGTTTGTTTGTTTTATGTTTTACTATTTTGT
>APFE031736827.1:0-17639 GCA_000404065.3 Pinus taeda
TAATAGAAACATACATATAATACACTATATGGTTAATTTAATATATTTTATAGTTTGTGGTTTCTAGAAGGTTATTTTCATTTCAATTTATTTAGTGTGGTACAAAAGGAAAATTTTCATATCAAAAGGTTTATGAAATTATGGAAACCCACTTTGCATAAATAGAAAAATAGAATCTGGAAGAATATGGTATTCAAATTATTTGATAAGTGGAGAAGTCTCTATGTGTTGGAATTTGGTTCTTTTGATGGGTTGAAGATAACCATAATGTAAATTGAGATTTTTGACTTCAAATTTTACCAAAAATAGAATAATTCATTTCAAATTATTACAAATATTATATGATAACATTGCTAAAGGGAATTTAGGGAATTGTATCCACTTCAACAATAGGAAAGACAAATTTCTTCTTTAGCAAAATTGCAAATTTGCCACAATTTCCAGGCTAGATTACGATGATGGTAAACAAGGAGAATATTACAAATGTACAAAGTCCATCCTTGTTTTTGACAAGTTCGTGGAAAACGTACAAATATATGAAGTACCTTAATGTTAAGTTGATTTGATGTCATTGACAAAAATATTGTAGTAAATCCTTTCTTCACTTCCCATATAGCATCTTACCCCAACCTTTGAGGAACTACATCACCGAGTCCCCGCTAGCAAAAGTCTTAGAGGTTGAGCTCTATAAGTTGAAAGTTAAAATTCCCATGTTGTTTTAGAAAGATTCAGTGGTGTTTCAGGTAGTTGCTTCATCAGTGTACCTCTAATTGTCTATTTTCGATGTCGCAAGGAGGGCATTTGTTATCCTTGGTTCTAAATGCTCGTTGGATATCCTAGGATTTGATGAATATATCGATTCATTGGTTGCATAGATTTTTTTATTATCGATTTTCTTATAAGATGATAATTATTGCATTGTTTTGTTTTAAAGAAAAAGTTATATTTCCATTAAATAAATTGCATTCTGGTTAGAACCAATACATTCAAAAGCAAAATCAGATCTATATCCCTGCAAAATAGCTCTGACCAGAGGTAGAAGGTTTTCAGAGTTTTCTTTCCCAACTTTTCTACTACATTATCCTTATAGATTCACCAAAAAACCCCATTAAGCTATAAATACTTGCATAACATATATATATATATATATACATACCGACTAATCAACATCATTTGGCACATGTTGTAAAACTTCTTCCATCTCTGTTACCTCGGCTTCCGCTGACTGACCCACTTCCTCTAGCTCCCGCTGCATACCCACCTGTTGAATTTCCATTTGAGTAATGATCTCCAGAGAAGGAGCACCCTGAATGCCCCTGTATTGTTCATTGTCGCCTCCCTCCCCTAAGCCAAATGCCTCCTTTAGGACTAAGACAACTGTGATTTCTACTTTTTATTTTGAGTTCTCTACCTTGCAATCAAGATTCTCAATCTTCGTCATGATGACCTTCGATGCTGCCTGGAAAATTTTCGTCCCCTCAAATTTTGTAGCTCACCTACCATGAGAGAAAAATGAGACTTAGCTTTGGATATGATTTTCCCTCCTATCCATGATATCATTTCTTCCACTTCGTTCCTGAATGCTCCAAATGGATTCTTAGGAGTGTCTCTAGCTCCATTTCGAGACAGAGCAACCATATCCTTATCACGGAAAGGGTGTGCTGCAATCCAAAATGCCATCTCCTTATAGCTAAGATAAACTCCAAGTTGACGGTTCTAAAGGTCGCTTTAGATTCAATTCTCTTCATTAATTCCCTCCATGCAATCAAATTCCTTTCCATTGCTTCTTTCTCCAAGAAAAATTCCCACACAATCAACCGAAGGCAATCCTCCTCGAACTCAGTAAGCACAATACCTTCGCTACCTCTCGACATTAAATCTCAGCTGACACAATCCCAAATATCCATGATCCTGTCATGCTTCACTATAATTATCCACCTGGAGAATGAGGTATCCAACTTATCTATGAGCCTCCCTCCATGTAACAGATGTGTGGAAGAATAAATTACGATATTAATCTTCAAACTTATCCATCAATAAGATTATTATTTGCATGGTTGGACATAGATCATGATCCTTTCTTTTACAAAAATCAATACATTTATTGATGGTAACAAGGGAATCACAAAAAAAATGATAAATGGGAAACCCCTTCGACTAATGACAGTCTCAAACCTTTCCATAAGCCAAGTTCTTCTACCTGATTATTTGTAGTTACTCCTATGCCCATGGTGAACTTTTTCCAAACTTTTCCATCAGGGCAGAGAATAACCCCTCTCGCTGCAACCTCCCCCGAGATTTATTGCATTGTTAATGGTTTATTAGGGGGTTTTGTCCAAGGCCAAGTTGGCATAGAAGGGGATTTTTGACGGCCTCTATCCTTATCATTTACTAAAACAAGATAGCGAAGCACAACTTCTTGGAGTGTAAATATATTAATAGGTGTATCATGTTTCTCAATGACCATTTCTCATGGGTGCTTTAGGATAGAGTTCATTGGAATTTTGATTTAATTGGTGATTGGTTCTCTTGGGTTTGGTTTGCCTTGCATTCAAAAGGTTTTGGCATTTTTTGAGGATCATAACTTTGTTTATTCCATGGACTATTATGTGTAAGTAATTTTTTTCTCATTAGGCTACCTCGACATCTGCCTTTCGATTTAGGTGGTGGAACTAAGTCTTGGTCAAATAAAATATGTCGATGAAAGATACTAGCCTGTTGGATTCAACTGAATATTTTTGACCTCCTTTCAGTGTTTGGTGGCATAGGAAGTGGATATGGTCTACTCTATATACCCCTTTTCATCTGTTTTATTTTTATTAATATTATTTTGTAGATATATAAAAGTAGACATGATGTATTTCCATATCATTATGTACTATGTCTAATATTATGAACAATAGTCTCTTTTCTCCTGTATCAAATTTTCATTGGAATATTTGTGTAGAATACCTTTTTATTTACACGCATAATTTGAGAATAATTTAAGTTGCTAGGAAGACACTCTCAAGTAAAAATCTTAATTGTAAACCTACCTGGCCTCTATTTTTCAAGTGACATTTGGAAGAATTTCATTGTTTATGTATTGTCCATATATAAAGTGATATTTTAGTTATAATAATTATGTGCATTTACCAATTTGTATACATTATTCAACATGGATTTCATCATAATCTATATCTTCATCAGTATGATGGAGTGGTGGTGTTGAATTTATTGAAATAATGAATAATATATTTTGTATTTCAAGAGATGAATGTCCATACTATTATGAGCTAAACTAAAAAGGGCTTATCACTAATATTTGATGAACCATAAAAGGAATTTTTTTTTATGATCATGATTACAAGGAAGGCCTCTAATGGCCCAAGAATTTACCCATCAACATTTTTCATTTATGTCATATAAAACATCATTTGAAGGATTATTATTGATATGATCCTACATAGGGAGAAAATGAGGAAAAGAACTATATATTTTGATATGCTTTTTAGGGAGGAGAAAGGCCTCTTCCTTGATGCTTTGTCAAGATAGAAATCCTTATTGTGATTCTATAAACATTTTAGCCAAGTCATTGATGGAGTTGTTTTCTCAATAAAAATGCTTGAAAGTGGCTCTAGAGGAAGAGGCGTTGAGACTCTACACTACATGGATATCATGAATCCCAAGGAAAACATTATGGTTCTAGGAACCCTTATTAATCAACTCAACTGCCAATATATAATTTCTCAAGACTCAAGTCTATTCTACATTCCTTTTCTTTGCTAGATTTATTGACTTCCAAAACAAAGAGTTATTTTAATGTCATATAATTTTGTTCCTAATACGTGGTTCAAGCAATTTTTAATCTATGTATTTCTCCACTCTAACCGTACATGAGTATCCATAGTTTCCTTGGTTCACATGCCTTGACTAATATAGGAGTTTGAGACACCATCCACTATCATCCTTTTGGTTTTGCTAGTCTTTACTACTTAAATATAATGGGAGTTTTCTTTTGTGCTTCTCTTCTAACATAGATTTATAACACATATTTTGATTCCACGATTGGTTTTAGGATGAGTTCCTTTGGTATCTAGTACTGAAGAGATACATCTGATTCTTATTAGATAGGGTATGTCCATCATTGTACCAAAGGGTTGCCTAGTTAAGGGAGATGGACAATAAGATATTATTCACAATTCATGTAGTTGTTACAAATAGTTAGAGTGCTTTCTCATATGAATTTAACTCATTTGAAGTCCCATTCCCAAAATTAATTATGCTATAAACAAAAAAGAGATGGTTTGATGAGAAACCTCTAGTGATTTGAATTCCTCAGATTCCCCTTGTTCCTTTTTATACACACACACACACACACACACACATATATATATAATCGAGTTTATAATCAATTTTAGATCCAATGTTTTACATTAAATATATACATTATATTAAATGTGTTAAAATAACTTAGCCATGGAATATCTTCTTTTAAATACAAATGTGTAAGACATTGGTGCACTCCAACACTATTTCGTTTTTACCTAGGCTAAAGTTATTTAAGATCTATTGGATCATTATATTATTTATCATCAATATTGATGCTTTCAAAGTGGAAAAACTTGGACAAATAAACTTGCAACATGGCTATTACAATAGGCATTTGTGCTTCATTTGTGGCAACCAATATTTGTTTTTCAGAATCTGAGCTTTCTGTGGATTGTGCTCGCCTGCTGCCTCCAGCTTCTTGTACTGGGGTGCGTTTCTCACTTTGCTGTTGTGGATTGGTTTTCTTTGGAACTATAACATATTCAATCTGATTTTCATCGTTTTGTGGTTTGTGTGGAATGCTTTTTTCATTGATTTCTGGATTATTCCCTGGATATTCTGCTTCTTGAAATATGTTGGTGGTTTCTGTGTTTTTTTCTTCTTCTATGTCTTCTGCCCATGTGGTTGAAAACTGCCATCCTTTCGGCTTTGGTGGCTGTCTTTTTTTCATGTCTTTTTTTTTTGTGGGCACGCATTTTTTAGATTATCAGTTTGACAACATATGTGGCATTTGAAGGCAATGTTTTCATAATCAAGTGGTTGGGCCCATTTATTTTCATTGTGGAGTAAGAGAATGTGGTCAGGTAATCCTTGATTGAGATCTACCTCCACACAGATCCTGGCAAATGTGTAGATATCCTTGGAAAGGGGCTCACTGTCTACTTTTAAGAATTTCCCCAATGCATTGCCAATGCCTTCTAATACTTTGATGTGCCAAAAGTGCAGAGGTAGGTTATATAACTTTACCCACACGGGAATTTTGGAAACCACCATGGTGTTTGGGTCAAATTCTGGGAATCAAGATGTCATAAAGGGGCCATCATTACCCCAGAACAATGGTCCCTCGTTCAATGCATATTCCCTGTCATTTACTGTGTCGAATTTGACAATAAAAGATCCTTTTGAACAGAGGTGGATATCGCAATTTTCTATCCATATGGAGTAAATCCATTGACGAAGGCTTCCGGTTTGGGCCAAAAACCATTAAACCTGCATATCACTGCTTTAGATAAATAATCAGCCTGTATTTCATTTACCACAAGTACAACAATTGTTAATGCAGGATTTTGAGTTGTCTGCTCGATGATGTAGGCATCAGGGGTTGTAGCTTGCTGTTCTGTTTGCACTTGAGGTTCCATCTTCCCTTTTACTGCATCTTTGAAGGAAACAGGTCCTTTTGTGCTTGTGTTGGAGTAGTCGCCGCGGAGTCTTGTGCTAAGGCAGATGGTTGAGTCATTGAGTATGTCGTAGTATTTTAGTTTGCGCTCCTCCTGCAGTACTTTTCCTGTGTATGTCAGGCGTTGTTTGCAAGGTGGGATACCCGTCCTATCTTGTATCCTCTGTTTGAGTGTTTTTATCTCCTCCCATCTCCCTATCTTAAATGCACACTGTGTTCCCTTCCATAGATCCGATAAAGAGGCTACTCTGTTTGCCTTCGAGTAGTTCAAGAGCAGCTGCTTCAGGATCCAATGTTGGGGTGTTTACCTGTTCCTGCACAATCGTAGCGGCTCTCTGTTTTTTTGGGTTGTTTCCTTTACGTGCTGCATCAGTCTGCTCTGCTCCATCGGTTACGTGGTCAACCTTAGAAGTGGTTTGGTTGTACGCAACACCCGATCCAGATCTGGGCGTGTCCTCCAGTGTGGGTGGGGTAACCTGGGACTAGGTCCAACAGGGTGGGGAGAGTGAATCCTCTCCGGATTTGATGGCGGGACATGCTGCATAATAGAGGGTTGGCTCTAGTGTCTCTTTTAGCAAATTTGGTGTGGGGTCGTTCTGGCCCAGCGCTGCAGCGACTGCCAATGCCATTGTTCCCTTTTCAACTATCTCAGCAACCCTTCTCCACCTCCCAGATTGGAAATGCCAGACAAGTGCAGCGTATCGTAAGTCAGGTTTATGAATAATGTGCATGTAAGGCAATACTGCCTCATCCCGTGCTGGGCTACCAGATCTAGCACTACGGATGCCAGATCTAGCATTCTGAGTGCCAAAAATCCCTTGATCTTGTGACTGATACGCTGAAAAAACAATGGTTGTATAAACCCTTACCATTTCTTTCATATGCGCACGATTTTCCGCTCACCTTTTGCTTGTGAGGCCACTCAGATGGCCGTCTCTGTATCCCATCACCATCTCTCGTGGATCTGATGCGCTATTTTCCTACCTCTTGTAGTTCTTTGTGCTCAAAGGTAAGGGTAGACTCGTAGATCTCTGGAGGATTCGAGCCATCAGCCACTCTGCAAGAGGTGCGAGTGTCCTGCGGCCATTGAAGCTTGATGTTGCCATCGCAGTAGCCTGTCGAGATCCACGTTCTTCTTGCTTCCTGGTTTCAGAGCCACTTCAATTGTAAACCAGAACCCTTTTCCGTTTGAAATTATTCGATATGAAAGAGATTATGAGGTTTATTAAACTGCATGTAATAATTGAACTTTGGGTTTCACACTTTGACAATAACCATAAATAAAATTGTGATTTTATAGATGGAAATTGCAGGTTTTTCCTTGAATTGATTTGATTATAGAATTAAAATTTAAATAAGATTCATTAAACTTGATTCTAGATAATATAATATTTTAGATAACACTTTTGCTATGTTTAATATGGTATTCCTTTTAATATACAATTGTTGAGTTTACCAAAAAGAGATAATTTGATAATGGAATGAACGTTTAACTGAACTAAGTTAAATTTAATTCTAGATACTCTAGTATTTTAATTAATAACTTCCCTATGCATTAAATGGTTTGAGTTTTAATATATAATTGATGAATTTTGGCTCCAAGCTATCTTTGAAAATTGTTTTTCTTGAAGTAATGCTTCCATGTCATGTGTAGTTGTTATTAGAAGTTACGAGGAGTCAAACTAGAAGGTGGTGTTTCCAATGTATGAGTCATAATCATGATCTAGATGTGTCGAAGTCAGTAATTTATGTCCTATATATTTGTACCTGTGGTGATCAATAAAATTATCAAGTGTGATTTGTCGTGTGCAATCAATCTCTCTTGTTTTCTTCAAATTTCTAACTGGGTATGAGAGCTAGATCTGGCTTGAATCCCTAAGGGAGAGCGAGGAAGATGTGGAAATTTTGATAGTTAATCCAATATAAATAATTAATTTAGGGTAAAGTGTGTGCAAGTACATAGATTCAATAGTGTGTGAGTGTTTCTTTTCTGTTGCAATATTGTTGTGTGTGTGTTTTCTATGTGAAAGCTGCATGGTTGTCTGGCAGAGCTTGTGGACCTGCGTACAATTTTATGAGGATCCATTCTATCTAAGTTTGATTCATTGATTTGTATACATGGTCAATTTGGAGAAAGATGGCCCACTAAAATCGATGTGGTAGAGCTGGGAAAATATGGGATCAAGAAATGAGGACGCAGTGTTCGCATGGATTAGGAAGCACATAAATATTTTTATGGATCACATTGGCCAAGGGAAAAGCATATAATATGATCGGCTAGACTTGATCATAAGTGGAAAATCTATTTTATTTAGAATATTTATGGATTCTAAATCTAAAAGGTCTGTTGAGGAGGCTTCGACGATTTAACCACTTTCTGACTTCCTTCTGCGCTTTGGAATTTGCAAAGCGAGGGATGCATATAGCCGTGTGGGAGAAATACAGATAGAGATGAAACAACTCTCATTTGTCACAGTTGAAGCTTATTGATCCGAGTCAGATCTTTGTTCTAAGAATTAGATCGAGAGTTGTAGTCGTTCTGTTTTAAATTAATTTGAGGTCGGATTTCAGAGATTGTTGTCGTCAACATATATTGGGTATGGCATCTCATATCTAGACGTGAGATGCGATATACAACTAATATTGTTTTTATTAACATTGATACGCATGCTATCTATTGTATGCATTGTGTTTAGTAGCAAAAGTTCTTTGTTGTAGAATTTTGCAAAGATGACTGCCTCATCACAAATTTCTTTGAAGAAACGAGAGAAATATGTGTATTTGAGTATTGGATTGGATTTTCCGGATGGGAAGAGATATAATAATGGGAAGCATGGAAGGATTCTCGATCTTGCGACTGCGCAAGGGTCATTTGGGTCGACCATGAATGATGGTTTATTGAAACCCACTGCTACAAATGTTAATTTGGAGATTTGATGGTCTTTTGATCACATATTCAAATGCACCTTAAACAGAAGAAAAGAAAATTATAGTCCTTATATAATTCCCTAGAAACATAGAAAATTACAAATAATTAACCATTAGGGAACCAACTCCCTTCGTAAATCAAAGACCTCTAAGTCTAGCCAAATGTATTTGACTTGGAGTTTGGATGCTCTTGCATCAACGACTCATAAATGAGTGCTTGACCCTTGCAAACATAATGAAAGCAAATGGGGTGATGCATTTTGTTTGGAAAGTAATTCTCCAACTCAAATTTTCCCACGTCCAGAAACACATGCAGTCCCATATGTTGCAACTAATGATAAAGGATGCTGGAAAACAACTTCTTGACATCAAAGCCTCGAAATTGTCGCTAATTTTGGGGTTGATTGTGGATCCGTGCGAGAGAAGGCCATGTTGTGCCTTCAGAAATGTCAAATACGAAGCCAAGCTCGAAATCAAACCATGAAGCAACGTATCTGTCATTGGATATAAAGACAAAGGGTCAAACTGAATGGAGAAAGGTAATTATTTGCAAATATATGTTTTAAGTCTAGAGGGAATTCCCATGGAAATCGATGTCTGGCAATGCCAGACCCTACAAACCGAAGACTATTTTCCATAACTCAAAATAGGTTACGAGGCAGGTTATGGAGGCAGGATTAGGATCTGTTAGAAACAATATGATGATGCCATTGGAATTTTCACAACAATGTTACTTTAATGTGGATTTGCATAGATTAAATAGAAGGCATTATTTTTGCATGAGTCCTTTTTGGTGCTTTTTTATGTTGTAGAAATTTTTTGTTCTACATTGCAATTTTATTATATTATGATGTGTTATTGTCCAAGTGTAATTTGTGAAAAATAAAATGAAGGACCAATTACAGAATATATTAGCATGTTTTGAAATTGGTGGTTCTTAATGCATATAACGACACAAGAACATATCACTAATTTAATTATATATAATCTGTCATAAGATGGTGGCATCATGTTGAGATAGGATCATTAACTTACATGTTAATTTGGTTATGTGTTTAAGAGGTCATCTTGTACAATTGACTTCTGAATATATTCAGTACCCAGACTACCTTCCTAGATAACCAGGGAAGAAAAATGAAGACCTTGTGTTCAATAGATGGAGGTATGTCAATAGGGTGGTTATGTATCGAGACTGACCCATCGCGCTTCTGGAGGTCGAGAAGCGTCAATTTTGCAAATTATGTCAAAGATGGTTTGAACCAGTTATGTTTTAAATGGAGGTCAAGTGACAGATCGAACATGTGGTGGTGAAATAGCGATGTTTACAAGATTCTAGAGTGGATGTGAGCGATGATGAAGACCAACCAGACATAGATTATTATTGTTGTTGTAATGTGTTTTTCAATGTTTTACATGTAAGCATTAAGGGAAGGTGTTGGAAGTAATGCTTCCATGTCATGTGTAGTTGTCAATAGAAGTTATGAGGAGTCAATATAGAAGCTGCTGTTTCCAATGTATGAGTCGTAGTCTTGATCTAGATGTGTCAAAGTCAGTAATTTATGTCTTATATGTCTGTACCTATGGGGATTAATAAAATTATTAAGTGTGATTTATTGTGTGCAATCAATCTCTCTCGTTCTCTTTAGATTTCTAGGATATCAAAAGGTTTATGAAATTATGGAAACCAAATTTTCATAAAAGGAAAAATATAAATTGGAAGATTATGGTATCCACATCATTTGATAAGTGGATAAGTCTATATGTGTTGCAATTTCGTCATTTTCATGGGTCGAAAGTTAAATTTGATAGAGAATTACTTAAAACCTTCATGGTCAAAGAATGTATTAGAGATGAAAGGGAAATCAAAAGCTTAATCAAATACTGGTGGTATGATAATGATCCCTTCAAAATAAAGGGGAAAAATTTATAATACATTGAGAGGATGAAAGAAGCTCTGACAATCATTGCCCCCATGCTACGTAGCCTCTATGGTGAGAAATATTGTTTGCAATTCAAAATAGAGGGATTCTATTGTTGACACATTCTATTATATAAGAAAATTTGGTTGTTAAGGACCACCATGCACCTTTCTCATATATGTTCTAGACACGAAAAATTTTAGGGGCTAATATTCACAACTGGGATAATTTTCCATGTTTTTTCCAAAAAGAAGATTCCCTAGTTTCCATTTTTCTAAAAATTACTCCCCAAAAATTTATTTATTTAATTGTTATTATTTTTTTAAAATTTTTGATTTTGATTTATTTATTTTTTTCACCTTTTTCTTCTAAGGTAGGTATCAGCCACATGGGGATTTGAACCTTGAATCTCATGGTTTACACAATATTGGATAACATGCCGACCAATTGATCAATTTATGTCATTAAATGAAAAATTATTTTTAGCTACTATTTATATTATATATACATATATATTTAACATTTCCACATATAGAAATATGCTTATTCTAATTATATGTTTGTTAATTATATATTATGATATACAATGATTACCAATATGAAACATCGTTATCTAAATTTATTTTAAGGTGATACCTACACTATGATTTTTTTATAAAAAAGAGTTATTTGCAGTGCTATTAAAAAAGTAAACACTACAATATAACAAATTGAATTAAATTGATTTATTATTATTTTTTGTTTTTAAATGAGTGGAGGTTGTGCCTGATTATTACTATTTAACAAGTCTTATTATGGACATTACAACATCTCCTCCGTATGGGTTGTAGAGCGCCCCATGTAAATTCATCTACCTCTTCGTCCTTTTCATGAATTATAGAAAGTTATATTACTTCAAAATAGATTACATGATGATTGCATCCACAATCAGATTGTTCTAATATCAAAAGAGTTGGACTCCTCATAACTTGCGTAGGCCAAATTCTAATCTCCAGGGAGTCAAGACAAGTGAAAATACAACAACTTGGCCCAAATTCCGAGCATGCCATGAACCAAAATCAAGTGTAGAAGAAAAATTCCAAGCGAATGTCCAAAATCCTTACAACAATATCCATAGATAATAAAAAATCAACAGTAATGATCCAAAGAGAAAAGACATAGGTAACACCTTGCAAATGGCACAAATCGTGAACATCTTCTCCAGCAAAAGAAAATGTCAACCACAGTTGTTGCTTTACAAAACCAATGTAGAAGGGAAGCCTGTTATGGACGGTAAATAGAGATATATCAAGGAAAATAAATTGTGACAAAATTTTCACAAAATAAGCTACAAGAGAAATGAGCTATAAGTCACTGCTCACAAAAATAAATAAATGCAAAACCAAGAAGTCTTCAAATACGAGCAACTATCTACATAAGTCGTTGTTGAGAGAAGGAAAACCACTCATATCCCTAAAACAAGCTTCTCAAGCAAAAGGAAAAACCGTGAAACCATATTTTTAGTCTTGATTAGAGGAAATTATGGTATAGTCTTGAGCATTGCTAATTGGTGGATCAATAGGATCTCTAATAGGGTCCGTGAGATCCCTCAAGGCTGAGTCTGACACCAAAAAACTCTCCATGCGACTCGTAAAAGAGTCAATGTTGTTAAGACAAAACCTATGATTCCTTAACATATGCCTGATACCTTCCAACCCACAAAACACATTATAATTTTCAACTTGATTGTCCTAGAGAATAAAATGTAACAAAGTATTTATTTTTTGATCCAAGGATAGAGAATGCAAGGAAATGGAGTCTTCTCTTCCTAAATATACCCAGGTTTGAACACGGTTTGGAGCACATTTCAACCCATCACCAATACTTTGTGAATCATAATGATAAGGGCGATCCCTAGATTCTTGAGACTCCAAAGCTAGAATTTATTTATGAACATCAAGAGGGACAAAATCAAAGAAAATTTCCACTGTGTCAAAGGAAAAACACCAAGATCGTTTAACTCCAATATTACCTATACTGCCTCGTCAGCTCACCATTCTCTGACAAGGATCCATACTGGTAGCAACAAGGGAACAATGAAAATGACCAGTAAGAACACTACAAACGAAATAGAAAGCAAATGGATGAACCATCGCCCCTTCTAAACTAGAGCGAAAGACAACTGGTCGTCGCCCAAAATCTAAACTAGAGGTCCAAATTCAAGTAGGGTTTGGAATTCACCACAATGTAAGGACATGAGACACCACAACCTCCAACGCCATACCAATATTTGGTGAATGTAATAAGAAGGACCACAAAAGAATTTCGCACACCAGGAGAAAATAACAACATAGACAAGGTGGTTCGAAACCTAAAGCGACAATTAAGCTCCTCAATCAAGCTAATAGAACCGCAATTCAAAAGCCCAAAGAAATCTAGAGATGGAAACAAGAGAGGTAGGAAAAAGAACCTTGAATAAGTTTGAGTCCTCTATCAACAATACTACTATCCTCTCAACTTTAGTACCACGCTGAAAAATGACCTGGTTTCCAATAGCCATAAGCAATAACTTGACAATGATAAGAAATAGCTCCCCAAAGAGGGCGAAGTTAAATAATGACCACTAGTTCAAACATCAACCCAAGATCTGTGGTATATAGGCACAAGACCAAATTCATCAACACCACACTCTCACCGGCATAAATTGAATACCATATAACACTAACTCCTCACAAATCCAAATTCATCTTAAATCCAAACTATTTTAATTAATTTGAAAGTCGGCATACTATATGGAGCCTTCCAAACATGGATTGAAAAGAAAGAAAAAAAGAAAATTAGACTCCCTCGTATGTTACACAAATAATACCTTGGTCAAATTTGCTCAAAGGATCAAATGTGTCAAAAAGATTTCATAAACTACATAACACAAAAAAAGGGACTACAGATTGAAGATGTTCGAGGTACCCCCTCAAAATGGACAAAATAATTCCAATGCATAGGTATTTTGTAGGGTGTCTAAATCATGGATTGAGAAAAAGGAAAAATAGAAATCCATGTGTGTTAGTTAAATAGTGCAACACATATCTAGCGCAATTTTTTCTAAGAAACTACACAACACAAAAGATATCAAGTATGGAAAATGTTTGAATTACACCCTTCAAATTTTATATGTTAGATCAAAGTTGCAACTTCTATTTTCCATCAAGACCACTTCAATGCTTCATAAAATGAAATTATATTATTTACCCTACAAAAGAAATTTGAAACAATATTTGGCATATCAATAAAAAAGCTAGGACTCATTGAGTCCCCATGACATCATATTCTAGAGTGGTTGAAAGGATAGAAAAATGCATGGAAAATTCTCATAAAGCATAAAGGGAAATTACTAGAATTTTGAAATTGAGATTTTTGAGAGGGCAAGAAACCAGATTCTTGTAAAAATATATGCTTAAACATTTCATGAGTGTTCATCTTCTTTTTTGGTTTTGAGCATGAATGAGGAGGAGATTTTGTAACTGTCTAGTGGTAAAATTTAAATATGCTTAGTGACCTTCTCTCCATAGCAACATTTGAAAAGTTCATGAAATATCTATGCTATTATGTAATCCTTACCATTCACTATTTTCTAATATTAACTATCTTATTCAAATTTTCACTGTAATTTTCCTTGTCAAATTGGAACCTTTGAAATTTTTGGCAATAACAAAATTATGCTAGAGGTAAACTTTCTTTTTTTAGAATATTTTCTCCAACAATGATTTCTCTTGTGTATTTATTAAATTTTTGGCAATAACAAAATTATGCTAGAGGTAAACTTTCTTCTTTTAGAATATTTTCTCCAACAATGATTTCTCTTGTGTATTTATTTAAGCGAGTGGTTGAAAGTTAGATCAACAATGGTTATTTTCAAATAAGGAAAAACATTATTTACTTAAACCATCAGTGTTGAAAAAGCGTTATTTAAATAAATTATATAAACATTAATCATTCCGCAATAGAAACATTATTTAGTTGGATTATGTCAACATTTAACATTGCGTGTATTTCGAATTAAAAGACATTATTTTTTATTTATTTTATAGGTAAACAAAGAAATAGAAATCCGGAAGGTAACCATAAGCAGATGGAAATAAGGTAGGCCCTTAATTTTGATCTTTCCAATCGCCTGCTGCGCAGGAAGTGCAGTTGAATTCGAGTGCTCTTTCTGTAATCTGAAGTCCGGAGTCATAAACAGAGCCGACTTTCCAATTAGCAGGCAGCAAATTGCGTCCAGCCTGCCACACCCAACCTCCCTCCGAGCCACCGGTAACCAATAACCGGAACGACAAGGAAGGGGGCTGGCCTTGCCCATCGAATAAATCACTGTTGGCAATCTCCCAAACTGCACTGTATTTGCGCGGACTCATACTGTACCATCTCCATTGTCCTACCTGCGATTTCATTTAAGCGTAATATTTTGCAACGTGTTTCTCAATTATTCTATTTCCTTTTAGGTGGGATTCTAATGTTATCGGTTGATATGAAAATGACAGGTGGTTACTCACCCGGCCAACTTCAACAAAAATTTGACAGCAAGAAAGTTCAACCTGGATACTCGCGTGGGACTCTGCAATAATACGAACATATAAATATAAATATTCACACTTGCAACTGCAAATACCACAACTTTCACCCCTTATTTGGTGCAAAGTGCTGGATCTGTACATCTTATCTGATTTGGTTCAACTCAATTAGCTAAAAGAATTACAATTTGGATCTGTACATCTTATCTGATTTGGTTCAACTCAATTAGCGTAGGAACTCATATAAAAATTAATTTGATGATTGATCTGAATTTATATCATTATTTTGAAAGCTAAAGCTAAAGCTAGATGATTGAAAATAAAAATTTAAATAAAACCAATTCCATCACACACCTGATAGCATTCACCGCATCCTTTTCCGTCCCTATATATTTTGGTACTTGCAGTGGCCACTGACTGCTTTCCACTGTTCATGAGATTTGTTGCTACGCATCTACAAACAAACAAAGTGGGATGTTTGAATATAAAAACCCCATGGTTATGTTGTTCACAGTTGAAACAAAAACGAAAGAATGTGGATTGAACACACTCTCCACGATAGCTTTTATAGAGGGACTGTGGTGACCACTTTGCTTTGGGAAAGGAAGACTGGGGAATCGCTGATACATGACCAAGAATGTTACGTTTCGATTTTGATTAATACAATACAGTCAAAATTTTACAGTTGTCTAAAATAAGAAAATCGAGATTTATTTGACACTCGGATTTTGAATGACGATGAATGCAAATCTCAAGAAATAGATATTTGACCGGTTGCTTTTGAATCATCAATGAATTTTGGCTCCTCCTTCTCTTTATTTGGAATTATTATTATCATTTGGCCCTCTTTTTCTTGGTTTGGAATTATTATAGGTTGGATAGTTATTTCTTTAAAAAAAAAATTGGAGTTAGTCGAATTTACCAAAAAAAAAAAAATTACACAATATAATATTTTACCACTGCCTAAAATATAAACCTATACATAGTTGACACTTGGCATTTGAATGGCCATGAATAAAAATTTCAAATACATAAGAATAGATATTTGAAATGTTGTTTTTTAATAGTAATAGATTTGGCTATTTAAACTTGGAACAATGACGAATTTGGGCTCCCAGCTATTTTTGGAAGTTATTTTTCTTTGTTTGGGATTATCATAGGCTGGATAACTATTTTCTAGAAATATGGAGTTGGTCAAAATTACAAAATAAATATTTTCAAATAATTTAATATAATCTATAATATTGGTTAAAGAGAGAAGCGTGATTCCCAATAATTTTCATATATTACGGAATAAGACTTGACAAAAAAAATTTCAACAATGTGTCTCAAGTAAAACTTTCATATGTAGTCATTTTTAATAGCTGGCACCTTTGACTATCATATAATAGAAACATATATATAATACATTATATGGTTAATTTAATATATTTTATAATTTGTGGTTTCTAGAAGGTTATTTTCATTTCAATTTATTTAGCGTGGTACAAAAGAAAACTTTTCATATCAAAAGGTTGATGAAATTATGGAAACCCACTTTTCCTAAATAGAAAAATAGAATTTGGAAGAATATGGTAGTCAAATTATTTGATAGGTGGATAAGTCTCTATGTATTGGAATTTGGTCATTTTCATGGGTTGAAGATAACCATAATGTAAATTGAGATTTTTGACTTCAAATTTTACCAAGAATATAATAATTCATTTCAAATAATTACAAATATTATATGATAACATTGCTAAACGGAATTTAGGGAATTATATCCACTTCAACATTAGGAAAGGCAAATTTCTTCTTTAGCAAAATTGCAAATTTGCCACAATTTCCAGGCTAGATTACGATGATGGTAAACAAGGAGAAGATTACAAATGTACAAAGTCCATCCTTGTTTTTGACAAGTTCGTGGAAAACGTACAAATATATGAAGTACCTTAATGCTAAGTTGATTTGATGTCATTGACAAAAATATTGTAGTAAATCCTTTCTTCACTTCCCATATAGCGTCTTACCCCAACCTTTGAGGAACTACATCACCGAGTCCCTGCTAGCAAAAGTCTTAGAGGTTGAGCTCTATAAGTTGAAAGTTAAAATTCCCATGTTGTTTTAGAAAGATTCAAGTTGGTGTTTCAGGCAGTTGCTTCATCAGTGTACCTCTAATTGTCTATTTTCGATGTCGCAAGGAGGGCGTTTGTTATCCTTGGTTCTAAATGCTCGTTGGATATCCTAGGATTTGATGAATATATCGATTCATTGGTTGCATAGATTTTTTTATTATCTATTTTCTTATAAGATGATAATTATTGCATTGTTTTGTTTTAAAGAAAAAGTTATATTTCCATTAAATAAATTGCATTCTGGTTAGAACCAATACATTCAAAAGCAAAATCAGATCTATATCCCTGCAAAATAGCTCTGACCAGAGGTAGAAGGTTTTCAGAGTTTTCTTTCCCAACTTTTCTACTACATTATCCTTATAGATTCACCAAAAAACCCCATTAAGCTATAAATACTTGCATAACATATATATATATATATATA
>APFE031736830.1:0-27746 GCA_000404065.3 Pinus taeda
TTCTCTACATGAAATAAACTTTTCTCTTCATGAAAGTGCGTGAACTTTGCTGCACTATAATTTATCATCTGAGATGAGTGGGTTGCCATCAAGTACAACATATGTATCATAATGCCAACAATCTCCCCCTTTGGACTTGATGGCAACAACAACCAATGACTCTCCCCCTTTGACATCAAGGGCAAAGGGCAAACCAAGGTAATCTCTTTCCTAGAGAAAGATTTTGCTGCCCATACTCCCCCTGAGTACCTGTTGAAATCTCTGCTCTGCTGAAGTGTGTTTTTCATGCTCCCCCTAACTATAAGAAATCTAATTCAAATCAACAACCCTGATTTCCTTCTATTCTTTCTCTGCCTTCGTTCCACCTGAAACCAACAACAGCTGTGAACTAGAACCAAAAGCTTCTAAGATAATGCCAACAATGCACATTAGAAGTTTATCTGCTCCCCCTGAACCTGTGCCAGATGGTCTCTGTCAGACCCATATCAGACTATCTTCAACCAGAGCCTGTCCCTACTGATATCCATCAAGCCTCCATATACGTGACTATCTTTGACAAACCGGTGTATGTATGTGGATCCTCCTCAAGCAACTTGCGCACACCCATTTTTCTCTAAAATAGACAAGTTTTAACAGCAAGATGATGCATCAAATACTCCCAGCTTTTGCCTGAGGTATTCAAAGGTCTCCCTGGGAAAAGGTTTGGTGAGAATATCAGCAACTTCTTCCTTAGAAGGAACATACTCCAACTTGACATTTTGTTCAATCACTTGTTCCCTGAGAAAGTGATACTTGATCGATATGTGCTTTGTCTTTGAATGTATGACTGGGTTCTTTGAAATGCTGATTGCATTTGTATTATCACATAAGATGGAGATAGGTGGTGTACAAGTGATTTGAAAGTCCTGCAAGGTCTACATCATCCAAAGGAGTTGAGTGAAGCAAGATGCAGCAGCTACATATTCCGCTTCAGCTGTAGATAAAGCAATCGAACTTCGTTTCTTGCTGAACCAAGATACTAATCTGGAAAACATAAAGAATACACCACCACTTGTGCTCTTTCTATCATCCACGCTTCTAGCCCAATCTGCATCTGTATAAGCATGAAGAGTGAGATCTATATCTCTAGGATACCATAAGCCATAGTTTTGAGTTCCTTGAAGATACCTGAAAATTCTCTTTACTGCCTGAAGATGAGTTTCCTTAGTATTTGCGTGAAATCTTCCAACTATTCCCACTACATGCATGATGTATGGTCGTGTACCTGTTAGATAAAGTAGAATTCCAATCATGGATCTATAGGTTGGCTGATGCACTGCTGCCGATTCATCATTTGCACTGATACTGCATCCTATAACCATAGGAGTACATACTGGTTTTGAATCTTCCATACCATACTTCTTCAGAATCTGCTTGAGGTACTTGGTTTGAGACAAGAAGATACCGCCTTCATTTTGTTGGATTTGCAATCCAAGAAAGTATTTCAATTCTCCAAGCAAAGACATTTCGAATTCTTTCTTCATCACCACGGCAAAGCTTTGACTCATAGCTTCTTCATTGCTGCCAAAGATAATATCATCTACATACACAACAAGTATTAGCAATTTGTCATTTTCAATTTTTATATAGAGATTGCTATCTGCTGATCCTTTTGAAAATCCTTGTTGATGAAGGTATTTGTCTAAATGGTAGTACCAAGCCCTTGGATCCTGTTTAATACCATAGAGAGCCTTTTTTAGTCAGCATACAAGATTTGGATCATTCCCAAGGATGAACCCATCTGGTTGCTCTATGTATACTTCTTCTTCTAAGTCTCCATTCAGAAAGGTTGATTTTACGTCCATTTGAAATACTTTGAACTTCTGAAATCTTGAGAGAGCAAGGAACATTTGGATGGCCTCAAGTCTTGCAACAGGAGCAAAGGTTTCTTCAAAGTCTATTCCTTCTTGTTGAGCATACCCTTTACAAACAAGTCTGGCTTTGTTTCTAATTACTTCCCCATTTTCATTTAACTTATTTTTGAAGATCCATTTTGTCCCTATGACATTCTTATCTTTTGGTCTAGGGACCAACTCCCAAGTGTTGTTCTTTTCGGTCTGCTCAAGTTCTTCATCCATTGCCTTGACCCATCATTCATCTTTGCATGCCTCTTTTACATTTTTTGGTTCAGTGGAGGAGAGCAATGCCAAATAGCTTGAGGCTTTTGCAATTGTTCTTCTTGTTTGTACACTTGCCTCCTTTTGCCCCAAAATTTGTGATTCTGGATGATTCTTTTGAACATACCTGGAAGGATTCTTCTCTTCTATCCTTATTTGTTCCTCTGGCTCCTCATGGGTTTCTTCTTCATGGGTCTCTTCTTCATCATCAGTGTGATTTTGAGGGTAGTCTTCATCCTCTTCGATACTTTCATAATTTACTTGCCTAGGAATGTATCGTTTTTCATCAACCACTACATCAATGTTGTCAACAATTCTTCCAAGTCTTTTATTATAACACTTATATGCTTTGTTGTGGGGAGAATAACCAAGGAGAATGCCTTCATCTTCTCTAGGTTCAAGTTTGCCAAGTTGTTCATCAATATTCTTAGTATAACATTTGCTTCCAAAAATTTTGGAATGCTTTACCGAAGGAGTCTCACCATACCAGAGCTCATGAGGAGTTTGAGTGTTGTTTACTCGGACATTGGTTTTGTTGAGAATAACAACCGAAGCAAATGCAGCTTCACCCCAGAAGGTTGTGGGAGTTCCAGACTCATTAAGCGTAGCACGAGCCATTTGTTGGACTGTTCTGTTCATCCTTTCCTCCACTCCATTTTGTTGAGGAGTCCTAGCTGTAGAGAATTCCCTTCTTATTCCATGTTCTTCACAAAAATCAAAAAATTAATTTGAGGTAAACTCCCCACCTTTGTCGGACCTGAGGCACTTAATTTTGTAATCTGATTCATTTTCAACCAAGGCTTTGAAGGATTTGAATTTTTTCGAATGCTTCGTCCTTGTGCTTCATAAGTCCTAACCAAACCATCCTGGAGAAGTCGTCAATGAATAATATAAATTATTCTTCTCCTCGAGGCAACTTTGTCCTAAATGGACCACATACATCTATATGGACTAGCTCAAGAGGCCTGCTAGCTGATCCTTCCTTCTCAGGGAAGTTAGTTCTGGTTTGCTTACCAAACTGACATGATTTGCATATGGTGTTGTCTAGAATTTTGATGTCTGGAAGACCACGAACTGCCTGGTATTTTCATGCTTTCCTTATTTGTTAAAAGCTTAGATTCCCCAACCTCCGGTGCCATAACCAGTGTTCATCATCCTTGCTCAAATAGCATTTTTTTTTTCCTTCTTCAAATATGTATAAATTATTTGGAGTTCTTCTACCTTTGATCACTTTTCTTCCTGTATCAAGATCACGAACACTACACCCATATGATCAAAATATTACCTTGGTTCCATTATCACACATCTGATTGACACTCAATAGATTATGCTTCAAGCCATCAACATACAAAACATTTCCAGCTTTGACCTTTTCTTTCAATTGAGTAGTGACTTTTCCTTTTATGGCTGCAGGGGTATCATTTCCAAAAGAAACTTTCTTTCCCTTTTCTAAAGCAATATATGATTCAAGTTTTTCTTTATCACCTGTCATATGCTTCGAACATCCACTGTCGATGTACTATAGATTTTCCTGTCCTTCTGCATAAAAAGCTATCCCACATCTTTCTAGTTGAGGTTCCTTTATTCTCCATGTTCTGGTGCTTGAGGTTTGATCCTTTGTCTGTCAAAACCTACTCTTGCATTCAGAAGCTTCATGATTGAAGTTATTACAAATATAACATTCAATTTCATTTTCAAGTGCCTAAAAGTTGTTATAGGTCCTTTTCGTAATTCTAGGCATACTTCTTTGTTTTTGAGCTTCTCTAGTCATGATTGTCTTATAGGCAACACATTGAGCTGCTTTGTGACCAAAGTTATGGCAATAGAAACATTGGCCATTGAAGAAATTCCTGTGACTATCATCCATCTGATTGTAGTTTCTATTGACATCCATTCTTGAAGAAAATTGGGAAGATTTTACTTGAGGTTGGTTGTAGCTTCTGTTTGTCCTTAAGGTAGCTTGCCCCCAATTTTCTTGATAGTATTTGTTCGTTCTTGATGAAGAATAACCCTAATTTACCTGATGATTTCTATTAGGCTTTTGCTCACTCCTTCTTGCTGCATCAAGATAACTTTTGGAGGTGGAAGCTTGAGATGTTTCACCATTATATCCTAGACCTGTCTTGATTAGAGGGGAACACTGCACATTGATAATCTTATCCAAAGTTTCAGATCCTTTAACAAATTTGAGATTAAGGGCATTTGTTTTCTGAATTTCTTTTCTAAGGCCAACAATTTCACATTCTAACTTCTCAAGAAATTTTTCTTTTTCATCAAGTTGAAATTGCAGAGTATCAATGATCACATTATTTTCTTCTAAACATGTTTTGAGTCTAGAAATCTCTTCATAAAAATCATCCACATCTATAGCATCCAAATAATCATCATCTTCAAAGGCCATTAAAATTTTATAGTGATTACCTCATTCATCTTCATCGCTATTTGATAGTCCATCGCTATCTTTATGAGTGTAATAGCTTTTCTTATTTGCATTCTGTTTCTTGTTCCATCTAACAGGTTCCTTCCCCTTGTCAATCTTATCCTTGTGAGGACATTTGGCAGCGTAGTGACCTACTCTTCCACAAGAAAAACATTTGAAAGGTAACTTTCCTCTGAATCTTCCAGGACCCTGTTGAAGATTTCTGACAAAATTTGGTTCTTCTTCTTCTTCTGACACGTGTCCTGACTCATAGTACTCTCCTTTGCCTGAAGCCTTGAAGGCAGCTACTCTCCTGTCTGATGGACCTCCTTTCCTCATTTCATAAGCAGTTAGAATTCCGTGCATTTGTGACATTTTAAGGTTTTGTAGATTCTCCTTTTCTTCTATAGCAAAAACTTTAGATTCAAATCTAGAGGACAAAGATCTTAGGACTTTTTCAACCACAACAGCCTCTTTTATTTATTCACTCAAATTTTCCATACAATTAACAATCTCATCTACATGAAGAAAATAATTAGCCACACTTTCATCATTATACATCTTGATATTTTCATACTGAATCCTAAGGGTTTGAAGCTTTGCTTGTTTTACCTGATCATCTCCTTCATAGCTCAGAACAATCTTGTCCCATATCTCTTTTGCAGATTTAAACTGCATTACCTTCACAAATTCTGATTGAGATAGGCATCCTAATAGAGTATTGACTGCCTTTGCATTTGTTCCATATTTCTTCTTCTTAGCCAGATCTGTAGGAGTTGTTGATGGAAAACTATACCCTGTATCTATGATATCCCAGACTTCTGTACTAAGAGATTGAAGATGGGCAGTAACTCTTACCTTCCAATAAACGAAGTTTGTCCCATCAAAAATCGGTGGCCTGATTAATACTTCCCTCTCATAGTTGCTCATGATGAAAGATCTTCCTTCAAGCGATCAAGCTTCTTCAGAAGGACTTGCTCTGATACCAATTGTTGGAAATAATACTGAGAGGAGGGGTGAATCAGTATTATTAAATTCTTTTCAATATGTCTTCCTGATTTATACTTTAATTTAATATTCAGATATTGACCGTTAACTTGTATGTTAGTACCATATAATAATGAGCATGAACAAGAAAAACAGATAGTCACAGCAAAGAACACCATATATAAGGTGGAAACCCAATGTGGGTGAAAACCACCTGCTGCAATATGTCCCTATCTTCTTTCAATTAGAAACTTCTTTTACAATGATTTTGTACTGGTGCAGTCCTTTACTGGTACACAGGCTGCAACCTGCAGAGAGCTACAACTCTCTCTTGTTTTCCAGTCTCTCCTGGAAGGGAGCTACAACCCCGTTAGCTCTTTTACTTATTTGAGGACCATGTTTCATGAATTTTCAAACTGGATCCAAGAAGATCAAATAATCATCAAGTACATGCAAATCACCCAATCTCCTTATACAATCAACCAATGAATCACCCAACTCTTCAAAATTCTGTAAATAGAAAAGTAATACCAGAAATCTAAACCTAGAACTCTGCAGTAATAGATAAAAGACAGTCAACAAATGTTTTAAGATAAGTCCGCAACTTCACCAAGAGGGGCCTGCGAACATCCGCAGCTCTTTTGAGTCTGAATTGCGCAGATCCGCACTGGTCATTCTTCTGCTTTGCGTACTTCTGCTCAGACCCGCACCTTTACTGTCTGACTGACAGCGTACCCCCGCACTGTGCCTTCTTCTGCTCTGCGTACCTTGCACTGTGCCTTCTTTTGTGTTGCGTACCGCCCGCACTGCACTTTCTCTTGCGTTGTGTACCTCGCACTTCGCCTTTCTCTATTTTGCGTACCCCACACTACATCGTCTTCTGAGTTGCGTACCCCCGCACTAACGTTGTGGATCGCCTGTGAACTTCTGATTAGGGCCAAATTAACAGTCCTCCAATGTGCCATAGTCAAGTCAAATCCACAGATCTGTTCATGCACCCAAGAGATCATGACTTATCAATAGATTCACCTTACGTTTTCTCCTTGATTTAGATCTAGCTTTTAAAACCAATCACCCAAAGTTTCAGATCTTAAGATATTCAAATTTCACTAGTATATGGCTAAGAGATATCCTCTCCTTTTTATAGGTAAGGCTTTCACAATACCATGGTCCAAAACCATAATAACACAATACCATGAACCCAATACCTTGGATCAATATTTTTAGATGAAAAACCACGAACCAAAACCATAGGATCAAATATGTCGGGCTAAATACCATGGACCATTCATAAATATTCCCATGTGCACGTGCTTTTATGCATTGGAGAGAGTGAAACTGGGGTCCTCACCTTCTGAACGGAGAACCTATGTGTATGTCCTCACTCCTTGGTTGGCACACCTGCGGGTCCGCAGCTTCATCTAGGATTACCTGCGGGTATCTTATTTTCAATGATTTTGAGTGCCTGAACTGAGATCTGCCACAAAAGTGAGTTTCCATCAAGTACAAAACCTGTACCATAGAGCCAAACCAGAATCATAATGCCAACATTAAGCACTATTCACAAGCATAGTTGTGAACAATGAAGTTCTAATGCAGTATGGAAAAACTTGAAGATCTCAAGTACAATATGCATGAAAGGAGCCATGGATTGTCAGGAGGCATATTCATGGAGCTCTGGTTCAAGGCAGATCTAGAAGACCCTATATGAAAACTTCTTAATGGACCTAGAAGGCTACTAGAGGGGAAAATCAATGAGCCAATGTTTAGTGATGCAAAAAGGAATTATGATCATTATTGTTGGTAGATTTAGGAGTAGAGAGATTTCCCACATGGAGATCGAGACTCAGAGGGAGTTTAGTTTTAGAGGGAGCAGTCCTATGGAAGCTAGTACTTCATGATCTAGGGAGATCAGACTCATTATTGAAGTAGTTGTAGCAACAATATGGAAGAAACAACATAGCAATAGCAACAATATTAATAGATTATATTTTTCCATGCATGTAGCTATATCTCTGGGAGTGAGGTGGGGTGATGTAGATCCTGAGTCCCATAATTGGAAAAATTTGGGTAAGGTCCATTAAGGTGTCCTTCTCATGGATCATTACCTTGCTACAAGATCCCATAGTATTTAGTAGTAGGAGGATCAATGTTAATCAGATACTAAGGAGTGTTGACATCAGAGCAGAAGGCTCAATAACAGAGTCAACAACATCACAATTTTCCTAGTAGACAGCTGCAAGCACAGTTGATTCAATGCTTTTTTTTGGGTGCTTATTAGTTGTAGTTGTTACTATGCAACAACAACAGTGAGAGGTAGTGCCACAATACATCCCACAGGTGAAAAATAGGGGTGGTTGAAAATCCCTTTCTTGCTAAGAGGAAGCGTTAAGAAGTGTAGGAAGAAAAGATCAATTTGACTTTGCCTTGGTCAAATTGAGAAAATTCATATTTCGACATCAGCTAACAACTTGGACGTAGTTAACTAATGTCACATGGCTCTTATCACTCATTTAGCTTAGGAAATTTGATTTAGATGGCTTGGAGTTCAATTATGCATGTGTGATTGCTAATGTGTAGCAATCAAGTTCAACTATTTCCAATTGTATTCAATTAGACTAGTGTTAACTATTGATAGAACTATTTGGAGGTTAGTTGTGTAGTGGGACAACAATCTAACTCAGTGATCATCCAGTTAACTGATAAATGAACTCAAAATAGTTAGTTCATGCAAGAAAGTAAAGCTCCTTAGTTGTGATGTAGGTTCCAAGGAAGTGTAACAAGCAATTATAAACTATATTGAGTGTACATTTTAGAGTATTGGTCAAGTGATCAATCCTTGGGAATTGTGCAAGAAAATAGGGGGTAATTCTTATATTTTAGGATCCTATTTCCTCAGCAATTTTGAGAGGAAATAGGAGCGAGTGTAGCCAACACGAGTGCAGGAAACACAAGTGCAAGCACTGCGAGTGCAGGTAATGTGAGTGTGTACAGCATGAGTGTAGGTGGAGTGGGAACAATTTTACTCTTGTAGTTTGTCCTCAAAACAAGAGATCATAATTGTAATTGTTTCTCAATTCACTTGATTAATGCAAATATACATAAAGGGGTTTATAGAGTAATGGTTAGGTGATCAATCCTTGGGAATTGCACAAGAAAATAGGGGGTAATTCTTATCTTTTAGGATCCTATTTCCTTGGGGATTGTTAAAGGAAATAGGAGCGAGTGCAGGAAGCGCAAGTGCAATAAGTGCGAGTGCAGGCAACATGAGTGTCTGCAATACGAGTGTAGGTAGAGTGGGAACAAGTTTACTCTTGCAGTTTGTCCTTAGAGTGAAAGATCATAGTTGTAATTATTTCTCAATTCACTTGATTAATGTAAACAGACGTAAGGGATTTTTACCAGTTGGTTTCCCCTAGAAGCAAATGTGTACTTGTGTATTTGATGATGCATGTTTGTGCATATTGTTCTAAATTTAGAATTACTTTCCATAGGGTAGTAGAGTAGAATTGTGTCTCTTGATTTTAGCTTAAATTTCTTGAGCAGTTGCAATTCTATCACCATAATTTTTACATGGAAAAATCTCCACTGAGAATCAAACCATATGATTCTGGAATATCAATGACAATGATGTCAATAATCTAAAAGATTTTGGGATTTGAAGCAAGTCTCATAGGAATTTTTTTTATTTCTCCTAAAATCTCTACATTTGATCTGTCAAGTTGTACAATTTTAGTAGATGAATTTGTAGGAGACAAATTTAATTTTTGAACGACTGATAAAGGAATTACATTAGATGATGGCCCCGAATCAACTAAACAATTGTGCACATTTCTATTGCAGATTTCAAAAGTCAAAAGGAAAGGAGGAGGTTGAGAAGATGATTTATCTCCAATTAATGTTGCACTAATATTAGATATCTTTTTAGAAGGGGCTTTACTGGGATTGAGATTTCCAGAAGGATTAATTTCTAAGTTTTAATCAATTTATCTCTTTCTTGAGTAAGTTTTGATAATTCAAATAAAGGGATATTAAATCTATTTTTCTTCATGTCTTCAACTAAATCATAATCTAGATATTTGCCTGAAATGGTGTTATTAGATGTAGAAGTAGCTTTATTAGCAGTTTGGGTTTTTGCGGTTTGAGCAAGAGGATTAGTATTTGATGAAGAGGCTTGATTTGGAAAAGGATTTTGACTTTTTGATATAGTTTTAACAACATTAACTTTTTCTTCATCATTAATATAGTCATTATCAATTAATTCTCCTTGCGAAACATCCTATAAACAAAAAGTTTTACTATATTCTACTCCATTTATGTTTTCTTCCTGTAGTTGCTTCTCCTGCTCAACTTCTACAAATACTTTAAACATATTTGTAAAAGCTGAACAATTTTATTCAGAATGCTTGTCATTATGAACTTGACAAAGATTATCTTAACCATAATCATCAATGTTTATTTCTTCAAGATTGGTTTGATTAGGATTAGGGGGTGGATTCCTTCTAAATGGCCTCCAAGGTTTTCTAATTACCAGTTTTTAGAAAGGACATTTTTTACATAAGTTATCTCATTAGACATATTTTTAATTACCTTTTGGATTGATTCTAAATCAATATTTTCCTTTTCTTTTTACTCATCAACTATTTTACTAGTTGAAGCTTTTTTAGAAGAAGATACAATTTTGTTCCTTTCTTTCCCTAATCCATGTTTTGCTGCAATTTTTAATATTTTTTTTCAACACTAAGAGCCTTTTCCATTTTTGGGCTAATGTAGCTTTTTCTGCTCTTGTGAAAACAAATGAAATATCATAAAGAAGATCAGTAGTATAGACTTCATTTAGAACATCATCACCTAACCTGGAATCTGCAAGGATTATATTAAGGATAGAAATGGGTCTTTGATTAAAATCCTTAATTGATTCACCTGGCTTAATCCTAATATTTGATAACTCTACAATTAGAGATGCTTTAGTTTGATTTGCTCCATACTTTTTGATAAACAGTTTTTCCAAACTCTCCCAACTTGTGATAGAACCATCAACTAGTGTGAAATACCAAGCTATAACTTTTCCCTTAGAAGTGAATGGAAATATCTTGCAAATTTGATCTTCATGTTGAAATGCTCCTAATTTCATAGATAACATGAATTGTTTAAAATGTTCTTCAACATTAATATGTCCATCATGATTATACTTGGGAATCAATATTTAAGAATGCTTTGGTAATCATGCTAATATCTAGGAATAGAAATGGGCCAAGTAGATAACCAAGGTTGACCTGCCATAGGTGATCTCGGGGAAGATGAAATTAAACTTAATGTGTGAGGTGATGAAGGCATGGAGGAGATAATCATGTAGGAGGAATAACCAGAGGTGGATGGATTAAAAGGTGAAGGAGATGAAGAGGAAGATGGAACTAGTGAGATTGAAGCTGAAGTAGTTGAAGGAGTTACTACTAGAGATGCAATAGGATTAGTTTCCCAATCAACTTCTTCTAAAAGAAACAAAGCGTTTGTAAAGCGAGTGAATTCATATGAAGCTCTAGGACTAGTTTTTGTTGATGATCTAGGACTAGCTTCAGAAGAAGAAGAAATTACAGCTTTGACTTCATGACTAGGTCTTCTCCTTTTAGATATATCAAATAAAATAGGGGATAAACCTGATACTTTTATTTGAGATTGAGTAAACACTCTTGAAAATTATATTTGAGAATGAACAAGAACTGATGAAACCTCAACTAACTCTTCTAGAAACTTATGTAGTTGTTGATGAAATAGATTGTGGTTTAGTTGGATGAACAACTATAGATGAGGTACTGGTATTAGGAGATTCTATAGCATGAATAGTCTCAACAAGTTTATCATCCATACAATATATGTGGCCCTCTTTCTAGCACCAAATTGTTAACATGCGGAAAAATTCCTCTTGCAATGAGTGAGTATTTTCCCTATTAGAGTCCCAACTAGACCCTTTCTCATTGAGATGGTTGTATACTCTATGGAACTAAGGCCTAGTTTCCTGTGTTAAACTAAGCTAAAAAATAAAAGAGATGAAAAAGAAAACAATTCAAAAATTAGGGAAAATATATGACATATTCTAATATTTACAAGTATCTACAAAAATATAAATAAATTGTTGATTGGATGAAGTTAATTTGAACAGTAGTCAGAATGGGGAGGAGGGGATCATTCAATCATAATAAATGACATGAAATATTTGTGTCTATTTAAATCCAGTTGGAGTTTGCATCCAACTAGCCACACAAATAGGTTTTGGGAGAGTTTTTATACAAAAAATGCAAAAAGATGTTTATCAGGTTTTCATCCTATTCAGACTAATTTTTATTTATTTTTATGAAATTAATATGCATGCATTAACTATAAAAAACAAGAAAGAACACTATCTCAAAAGTGAGAAAAATTAATATTCTATCTCTTGAATATCAAATTTCAATCATTAGATAGGAATATATAAAAGTTAACAAGTCATAAACTTCTATTGATAATAGATATACACTACCACAAATCCTAAGAAATGTCTAAAAATAATAATCAAATATTCATTCAAAAATAAAAACAATACCATATGCAACCATTAAGGAATTAAAAATATCACCACACATTAATCTCATAGCTCAAAACACATTTGATTCTGAAATTGGTCTTCAAAAGAATTGTAACTTCAAAATTTGATTCAAAAATGAAAGTACTAAGTCTTCACAATTTCTCGACCACTACTCCAATGTAAGAGGTTATACAAATACTTAAAAAATAAGACAAGTCTATTTGAAAAATAACAACTTAGAAAATCATAAAGATTTTCTCTAATAAATAAAAACTTCTAAAAATAAAAATTTCATCCTTTTAACTATTTTTTCGTGAAAAGTTTTACATTTATTTATGTTTCTTCCTCTTCCTTAAAGTCTTTATCCTCCAAGTTGTGTAACAAATGTGGTGCATGAATTTGGATGTGGTTCACCCATTATGAATATACTTGAGTCACAAATGAGAAGTGAATTGGATGAAAATTATTTGTGCTAACCTGGCAATTTGAAATTAAACTTTGGATTTTTTTCTTCTTCTTTTTT
This sequence comes from Pinus taeda, assembly GCA_000404065.3. Taxonomy (NCBI): domain Eukaryota; kingdom Viridiplantae; phylum Streptophyta; class Pinopsida; order Pinales; family Pinaceae; genus Pinus; species Pinus taeda. The sequence goes on from APFE031736830.1 coordinate 12,648, forward strand.
ATACTTATTTCCAAACTTAGAAATGCGTTTAATTTGTTCAAAAGGGAACTGTAGATATTTCCAGAAGTCCTGTTGCGTCCAAATTTTGATCTTGCTTATTTATTTCTGTTCCTTGATGATGATCTCTTCTGTTGACTACTTCAACTCTTTTGGAAGGACTTGTTTTAATGGTTTAGAAATGGGGAGATCAAAATCCTCAATAAAATCAGTTCCCTTTTCCCATACTACTAAAAATTGGCCTTGGGAATTTTTAGTCCATCCTCTGGCCTCCTTAGACTCTGTTTCTCTGTGGCTTAATGATGCATGCATAAGTCATTTATCATTCTTGGAAACTTTTCGAATTACTTCATATTGTAATTCTTTTCCTAGTCCAAGATGGATGAAAACCTGACCTTGTTGTATTTATGTCCCTCTACTAAGGAACCAATCCTCTTATTAAGATTTAAAATCTCTTGATAAAATCTTGAGATTTTATCCTTGCGTTTATAAAACTTGGAGTGATCCTTCCTTAAAATAAGAATATTTGTAATGTTTGTTCCTCAAAAATTTCTACACTCTATATTTCTCCCTGATTCATATTTAGTTGAAACTGAAGAAAGTCGACCTACTCTTTTATAGCTGTGGTCATGATTTTAGGGTTACTTTTATCTTCTTCTTTCAATATCCAAGTTTGATTCTCATGGGATTCTTTCAAATCTTGAATGTGTTGAGCATGTTTTGATTTTAACTCATTCAATTCTATTTGGAATCGAATATGAATATTTTCCATTTCTATTCCAAAACCTTGGACAAGAGTTGTAGAATACCTTTGAAATTTGTCCTCATTAAACAATTTTCTCTTCTCCAATTACTTTTCCAATTGTTTAATTCTTTATAAACAATCTTCATATGATGTTGCAAGCTCATTGATATGATATTGTTTATAATTTATGAAAGCACCCAAAGACTATGAATATTCTTTGGCCTTTTCGTTAACATCTCCTTGGGCTTGCTAACTATATTTTGGAACAATTTCTAGAGAATAAAACTTTATTTTTTAACCACTGGCTTGGTCTGGGAATTAAACAAATATTATGTGAGAGAAGGAATATTATTAGAAACTATTTACAATTCATAAAAAGGTTTAAACATAAAAGAAACCAAAGGAATATTAGTGGAAATAGGTGCCATTGAAGTATTGGGAGATGTTTGAATGACTGAAGATTTGTCAATCTTCATTTGTTATTCTGATGTCTCTTTATCCTTCTCAAAAAAAATATCATTAGGTATTTGTTTATATTTTTCTACATCAACCTCCATTTCTCGACCTGTTATGTTTCCTGACTGTTTTTGCTTGGTGTCTTCTGTATAATTGATAACATTGATCTCATGATCATGCATCATTTGCTTGTTTATTGGCTTCATTTGTTTTGGGTCTTCTTGATTGTTTTGAGGAAATTTTGTTGTTGTAGTATCCTTTATGACATGTTTATCTTTATTTATTTATTCTCTTCTAACTGCTTCATCACTTGCAACCAAAAAAATATGTTGTTTTTTCAAATTGAATTCCTTTCACTTCTTGAGAGATAGAGGAAGTATCTAAAGTAATTTGTTTGAAATTAAACTAAAATAACTCAAATTTTTTAAGTTCTTCTACAAAGGAATTAACATGGAGACTTTTCTCCCTTAATAATCCTTAAAAAATGTTTTCCCTTAATTCTTGTAATTTGGCTCTTGCTTCAACATCTAAGAGTTTTCCTCTTTCACAAGCTTGCTGGAAATCATCAATGGCTATTAAAACCTCATCGAAAGTAGGATCCTTTATAATGATTACTAATTATTCCATGCGGGTCATATTCATAATGAGGTAAAGAATACAACCAAACATCCTGGAGCTCATTTACTTCTTTGAATGCATGTCCTCGGTCTCTTATATTTACCTCTCTAGATTAATTGGAAATACAATCCAAATTTTATTTTGTAGCTCATTCAATATCTGAGCCTAGCCATAGAAAGCAGCTTGATTTTCTACTTCCCTTAGAGCAAGTATTTCAATAACGTATCTAGGTAAAATGTGAGGACCAATCTCACTGCCATAGACTCTTATGTAAGAAAATAATTCTTCAACAAACCAATGACCTATCGATTATAGGTCTTATTTAATACCTTCACGGATTTTAGGATGGGATTTTCAAAAAATAATGTCATGAAGAGGGATCATAACGTAATGAAAAATATCATAAAGATGGATTTTGAAATTTCTTTCCCAAAGGATTGGAGCATAATTTTGAATAGGGAGTTTGTAATTGCCGTGGTAGTTCCATTTCATTAAGGGAAATGGGACTGAGCCAATAATGATATCCATTAGAAAAGAAGACATACAAAATATATGTTTGTAGCCAGGAGAAGAAATTAAGGATAATTTCAAAGCGTCAGTGATGTTTTGTGATAAAATATCATCACAGTTAAGGTGCTTTGCATCATGCAGGATATTATGGATTATGGGAATCCATTTCATTTTACAAGGTTTTGGATCCTTTTCTCCATATAGTCAGGTTAACAATTTCATAAGAAATATGACAACTTTATTAAAAATAGAAATGGGATATTCCTTGCAAGCTTTGAGCTTAAACCCTTCTTCTTCTTCTTGCAACCACCTTTCTATCACATTGTCATAATTCTCCTCACATGGCTTGAAAACAATATTTTGGAAATTGTTGAGGAATTCAATATTGAGATGTATTTCATGGAACTAAGCTTAGAAATGGTAGGAAGGACTTCTAGTTTCCCAAAGGCTATAAAATTCTTGTTCTGGTATGATATAGTGCATGTTGGGATGTCCACGTGTGCGAAAATCTCGAAAATCATATCATAATAAGGGGAAATTTTATCCTTATCATCTACCTGATGCAATTTTGTTTTCCTAGTTCCCTCCAATAGATTATTATTTGATTTAGAAGCTCTTGCACTTTTCAACCACTCTCTATTCTCAAAGAAATAAAAAAAGATCCTCCCACTTCATTGTACCTGCTTTTTGAGTTTTATAAGTGGAGTCAGATGTCAGAGATGGGCTGAGGCTATATTCCTTTAGTATTAGATTTTCTACTTCTTTCATATTTCTTTTTATATGCTCCACTGCTTGCCTCATTGTAGATAGTTTTCCCCTTTTTCCCATTTTATGGCCTATGAAAAAAATAGAAAATGTGAATTATTTTTGTGAAAAAAGTATGAAATAAGAATGAACAATATTTTATCAATATAATTTACCTACATAGAATATTTGAAACTTGGTCTTTATCTTCCTATAATTCAAATTTATCTAAGACAGGCCTAACAGTTTGAAATAGTATGCAAACTGAAACTAACTTGGGAAGTTATGAATTTTGATTAAAAATCAGAGAACGCGTAAATTAATTCATATGAATTGATCATTAGTTTCCCATTATGTAATCCAATTGTTTTTTTGTGCAAATAGAGACAAAATAGGATAATTTTAATGTCAATATCTAAAAAATCATTTAAGCGTGAACAACAGAAAACCAGTTTTCAAATAAATTTATTATAAATAAACAAATTATGTAAATCGATAAAGATATATATCTTATTAGATAGTTGGGTAGTAAATAAGTCACGAGGTTAGAGATTCAAGTGGTTTTTTATTTGTTTGATTTGTTTTTACTTCCTCTGACCTAGACTATACTAGATCTGAGTGATATTGAAAGGTCAGATGGTCAAATAGTCAGGAGGTCGTAGAATCGAGAGATCAGAGACTTGAGAGGTCAGAGAGTGAGGAGGTCCAAGAGTTGGGTGGTTAGGATTGAAATATGATTAAATATAATTGGAATTGGGAATAAAAAGAAAGATTCACAGAGTAATTGATCATGAGAGTGATCTATTTCACGATTTCCAAATCTAAATACATTCGATGCAGGCATATAAATATAGTAGGAATATATGCATATGAAATAAACATATTCAACATAATTTGTTCCTTGATGCTTCAAATTTGAGAACAATATTAAATATTAGCACACCAAACCAATTAATGAAAGCATATCTAAACATATACAAGAAAATGAAGAAGAGAAAGGGGGCAACAAGATTGGTTGGTGGGCCCAACCAACCAACTCGTGCCTCTTAAAAAAATATTCAAATAAAAAAATAATAGAATATCAAATAATAGAAGAAGAACCTAGAATAAGATTTTCATTGGATAAATATCCAAACCTTACATTGTAGGAGAGAGATCAAACCCAAGAACCTATAGAGGGAGATTATGGATCGATTACAACAATGTAATTTTACATTAGAATCATTGTTTTGTATAGGGCCATGAATTGGCTTTTATAAATATTCACAATACAAATTTGGCTCTAGACAATCCAATCCATTACAAACAATATTAACAGTTGAATCAAAACAATTTTCCATCAACGGGAGTCTAGCGCAACCATTAGTTAGTCAAGGAAATACATTCTCTAGAAATCTGGGCATGATCCTAAAATTCTAGAAATTCCATTTTTTTACAAATTTGCCTCAAAGAAATATTTGTATCTCCCAAAACATAACGAATTTTGGAAAAAACCCTATGTGTTACTTAATTTCCTATACTGGGAACAAAACTCAAGTTTCAAAATTTTGAGATTCACCTTCATCTACACGTAAATTAAGGATGAACTTGGCAGTTTGAAAATTGTTGCAATTTTGTATTGAAGCATTAATTATCCTCCAAAAATCCATGCATATGACCTGTGTGTGTCTTGACTGGTTTAAGATCATGAGAATAATCCATGTCTTATTTTTCTCCTGAAAGTGTGCCAATACGTTGAACCCCAAATTATTACAAGAATTGTACTTGGTGCAAGAATAGGTCAAAAAAAGATAAGTGTTCCTTTGACTGTTAGATAGGTTGAAAATAATCTCAAACAGGTGCTTCTACTGTTAGATAGCATTTTCCTTCATGGAAACCTCAGATGATAAAGCGGTCCACACGTAATTTAACTTTGGTGCAAGATCTCTGTGGATTGTGAGAACTACACAAACTTGTATTAGTAACTTATGATACGCATATGCTTCGGAAAAGATAAATGAATGAAGGAATTTGGTTACAAATACACATTGGACCCAATCCTTCATTTTTGTGTCAAAATCATAAGGTAGTGCATGATAAAAGAGTTAGAATTGGTGAAACAAGGTGGTAAAATATAGTGTCATGGGGCCAAGAAGATGTATTAATATAATATTTTTTTTACCTGACATTTTCCCCATTTTGATGATATTTCATGTCCTCATGCAAGAGAGTTAGTTGTTGTACTATCACTTCCTTGAAAAAAACCAGAATTGAAACATAAATGGTCCTACGCTCACAATAAAGTGTCTACTAGTTTGCATAAACAAAGGTTCCTTTACTAGATATGGTTGTTGCAACCAAAAAATTCATGTTGGTTTTCTTTTATGTTGGATTATTTATTCATTAATACTAATCAAAAATAAAATATCATGCAAGGGTTCCCTTAAGCATTCTAAGAATGTTATCACTGTAGGGATCAATGAAATCAGATATTGATCCTATGTTTAGATCATGCAGTTTTGGAAGCATAAATTCCCTTTGAATACGGGCTATTCATCCTAGGAATTATACAAGAGATTAGGAGCTTGGAGAGTTGTAGAATTGGCTATGTGTTGTCCAAGATCTAGCTTGTGAGCTGAGAGAGTTGAGCATACTTGTGCGGAATTGTTCTAGTGAGAAAAAGCTTTGTATCTTCACTCATATTTCTGATATATGCAATACATATAGCAGGTTTTTGAGTAGTGGCTTTCCCCAAATACATCTTATGTTATGTGCCATTGATTCATCTTCTTCTTGTTATTATTGTTTTCATCGATCTATTGGCTTCCATTGGTTGAAAGTAGAAATAGATTCTTGTCCTATGCTTTAATACATTGCATGAGCTTGTGAAACTACAAGATTTTCTACATGGCATCAGAGCTTAATACAATATACTAGAGGATATTTTGAATTTTTGAGTTTTAGGTTACATGCAAAATTCAAATTTTCAATACATGCTGTAGGATCGGTAGATGTTGTTCTATGGTTTGTGGCTTGAGTATGCCTTGGAAGAAAGATCAAATTTTATAGCCTGGAGGGACAGAATGGAGGCTATGCTAGAGGATAATGGATTGAAAGAATTTGTTGTTCAAGAAATTCCTAGGCCAGCATCATCAAATGCATAGAATTTGGCCAAATGGAAGAAGTGTATGACGAAGGCGAGGCTTATAATCCTTGAGGGAGTTTGAGACCACATTGCCTTGAGTCTCCATGGCAAGGAAAATTTGTATGCTATGTGCAAAAAATTGAAGGACTTGTATCAGAATAACAATGACCAAAGGAAATTGGAACTGAAGGACAAACTTAGAAAAATCAAAATGGAGAAAGGCGAGATGATTCCAAAATACTTGACCAAGTTCACTCAATATCATGATGAACTTGGAAGTGTTGGAATCAGGGTTGCCGAGGATGATATGGTGAGTCTTTCTCTTATAGGACTCCCAGAGAGTTGGTATAGTCATAAGGACTCTATCAATGGTTGGGATAAGGTGCTAGATTGGGAACAAATATGGTCAGATTTGATGCAGGAGGAGATCAGGAGGAATATCGAGGATGGATCTTCATCAAAGACTAATGATGAAGAGAACTATACCTTTGAGATTAAGGTGAAGGGGAAGGGAAAGCTTTGCATTCCAAAATGGATTCTTATCATGGAAGTAAGAATAAATACATGACGAAAGCTAAGTTCTTTCATTGTCATGAGTTGGGCCATTTTGCTACAAATTTTCCACTCAAGAAGCCTAAGAAGAAGTCCTCAAGAGGAGTGGCAGCTGAGGCTTTGGCCTCTCAATTCTAATTGGACTTTTCCCTCATTGCATGCATGGTGTCATCAAGGATGGGAAGTGTATGGTACTTAGACAATGGAGCTTCATTCCACATGACTGGAAACAAAGAGTTATTCAGTGACCTGGACGAGAAAGATATCTAAATGCATATCAATATGGGTGACAATGGGAAGTATAGTGTTATTGGATTGGGGATGATTACTTTTCAGAGTGAACATGAGGCTCCACTCACCTTGAAGAATGTTATGTATGTGTCCGGGCTGAAGAAGAACTTGTTATCCATTTCCATGTTTGAGGATAGAGGCTATGATGTGATATTATCGAAAGGAAAGGTGTTCCTCAACACATAGCCACAAGTTAGGTAAGGAAGATAGGGATTCAGGTGAGGAATATTTATAATCTGGAGGTAGAGGAGTGTGCTACTTTGAGGATCAAATCAGAAAGGGTGTAGAGCCGATACATTGGTGATTTTTGGTAGAGGCGATTGGGCCACTTGCATCATGGGGCTTTGAAGATATTGCAGAAGATCTCTATCGGTCTTCTCAAAGGTAAACTTGACCAAGTTTATACATCCAAGGGGTGTACTTTGGGAAAATAAATAATGTATTCTTTTCACAACAAAGTGAGTCGAGTAGAGGCTATTCTAGAGCAATTCCGTTCAAATGTGTGTGGACCATTCTCGACATCATCCACGATTAAACAAAGGTATTATGTTATATTTGTTGATGACTATTCTCATAAATTCTGGGTATTTTTCACATGGAAAAAGATTCAAACTTTCAGAAAGTTTTGTGAGTTCAAAGCATTGGTGGAGAAAGAGTTGGGAAATAAGGTTAAAGCTCTATGGAGTGATAACAGTGGTGAGTATGTCTCAAATGAGTTTAAGAACTTCTATGCAGTGGAAGGGATTAAACGAGAGTTGACAACACCCCATAACCCTCAATGGAATGGGGTGGCCGAGAGGAAGAATAGAAGAATAATAGGGGCAGTGAGGGTGATGTTACATGATTAAGGCCTACCACTACACTTGTGGGTTGAGGCATGCGATACAACAGTTTATGTGTAGAACCGTAGCCCACATTAGATACTTGAGATGAGGACACCAGAGGAGGCTTATTCTGGTAAGAGACAGATGTTGGTCACTTCAAGATTTTTGGGTCATCAATATATTTCCATGTGACCAAAGATGCATGGAAGAAGCTTGAGTGGCATCAAAGTTGAGGATATTTGTGGGGTACACTGATACACCTCACAACTATTGGTTGTATTTGCCGACTAGCAAGATGACAGTGGTTCGCAGGGATGTCAGATTTTATGAGGAGAAGGCCATGCGAGTTTCCCTTGAGAGGGAGATTGAGCTACATGCAGATGAGGAGATTTTAGCTCCTAAGGTTGAGGAGCCTTAGATTGATGTGGATAAGCCACACGCAGAGGATTCGGGAGTGGAGACATCCACTAAAGAAGAGTCTTCCATAGAGGGAAAAAAGCACACTAGAGAGGCTAATATATTGTTGGCTGATGCATGGGAGAATGGGGGAGCACCCACTTCTCAGTGCAGGTAGAGGAGGTCAATTGAGAGGTACACTAGATACATGGCTCTTATGGGAGAATGAGTTGTGACAGATCCATCTTCCTTTAAGCAGTGCAACAACAACTGGTTTGGGTTGATGCCATGGTGGAGGAGTATGACTCCATATTTTGTAACAATGTTTTGGATGTGGTACTGAGACTAGAGGACAAGTCAATGGTGAGCTCTCATTAGCTTTACAAGGTAAAGCAAGCTGCAAATGGTAGTGTGGAGAAGAATAAGGCTACATTTGTGGCCCGTGGATTTTCAGAGGTAGATGGGGTTGCTTATGATGAGACATTTTCTCCTATTGCAAGGTACTCATTAATCAGATCTATCTTAGCACTATCAACACAAATGGATTGGAAGATACATCAGATGGATGTGAAGATAACCTTCCTTAATGGCATGATTGAGAAAGAAGTGTACATAGAGTAGCTTGAAGGTTTTGAGACCTTTGACTTTGAATCACATGTGTGTCGGCTCAATAGAGTGTTGTATGGGCTGACACAAGCACCCTGTGCTTGGTATACCAGGACAGATAGCTACTTTACCAAGGTGGGCTTCACGAAGAGTGAAGTGGATGCGAACCTATACCACATAGTGGTGGAAGATAAATTGTTGATCATTCTACTTTATGATGATGATCTCATATTGACAGGTGATGATCAGTTGATCAACTATTGCAAGGAGCACCTTGCAAGAGAGTTTGAGATGAAGGACATGGGGCTTGTGCATTACTTTCTTGACATGGAGGTATGGAAAGGATATGGGGAGTTGTTTGTGTCTTAGGTCAAGTATACAAATGAGATACTCAGGATATTTTGCATGAAGAGTAGCAAATCCATGGACACCCTTGAAGTAGGTAACTGGAGGAAGGAGGATGCTACTTGTGGGGAAGTAGTGGAAGCTACTGTTTATAGGCAACTTGTGAGTTCACTCACATACTTGGTGAACACATGACCAGATATGTGCTATGTAGTTAACTAGCTTAGTCAAGCGATGGTTAGGCCTACCAAGTCATATGTGAAGGCGACAAAGCATGTGTTGAGATACCTCAGGAGCACTTCTTAGTGTTGGAATTATGACACAGATTTGACACTATGACACAGGTGTTGTCCTTGATGGAAACTCACTCAGATGACAGATCACAGTTCAGACTCATAGAATGAAGAAAGACAGGTATATGCCGGTTACCCTTTGACCAAGCTGTGTGTACACATGGGTTCGCAGACCAAAAGGCGCGTATAGCATACACATGCACTTTCATGGAAGGAAAGGCTCATACATGTTGGAAAACTTAGTTTTGGTTTGTGGTATTTGGTCCATGGTATTGGTCCAAGGTATCTTGTCTGACATGTTGACCCCAGGTATTTGGTGCAACGTATTGGTTCTAAGTGGTTTTGGTCCTTTGTATTGAGTAAGGACTAAGACTATAAAAGGAGGAGAAGATCATTACGCAAAGGCACTCAAGTATTGAATATCTAATGAAGAGCAAGATCCAGAATACATGTTATTGGGTTATGGTGCATAGATGGATCTGAATCAAGGATGAACCTTAGCACTTGATGAAGGATGAGATCTAATGATGGGTCAAGATCTTAAGGCTTGAAGAGAAGTATCTTTGTGTGATTTTGATCTTTTATCTGAATAGTTGGTGCATGTTGTAATCTATAAATATGACGATCTAGGTATAACTGATGTCTGGAATCATTGTAAAGTTTAAATCATCATTTACAGATCTGTATGCAGGTTCAATTTAGCAAAAGCACGTATACACGTTGGTTCTGCATATCAAAAAAGCGTATACATTTTAAATTTGATTTGCAAATATGCACACAGGTTCGCCTTGAGAAAACAGCGTATGTACGCAGGTTTGACACATTGAAGTAGTGTATACCTCATAAAATATGCTTTACCTACTTATGTTTGCTATTGCAATGTTCTGAGTTCTGGCTTAGGTTTTGGTTACTGTTACTATATTCTAGTTACAATATTCTCAGAAGTGATTGATTGATTCAATTTTGGTTGCTGCAAAGGAGATTGGTTGATGCAGATATATTTGAGGTTTGATTGATGTTATTGATGGATCCAGTTTGAAAATTTATGAAACGTGGTCCTCGGAAGAAAAGAGAGGGTTGTAGCCTTTGGTAGGCCAACACCTACGTACTAGTAAACACATCATCTAGTACAAGAGCTAGGGGGTTGTAGCTCCCTTGCAGGAGAAGCTGGAGAACAAGAGAAGGTTGTAGCCTTCTGTAAGTAGAAGCCTGCGTACTGGTATAAGACTGCACCAGTAAAAAAATTGTAAAAATAAGTTTCTTATTAAAAGAAGATAGAAACGATTGTAGCAGGTGGTTTTCACCCACATTGGGTTTCCACCTTATATCTTGTGTTCATGTGTGTAATTGTCTGTTCTGTTTTTACTGCACCTAGTTACTATTTATATGGTTTTGATTCATAGATTAAAGATCAACATATGATGAATTAACTAAGTTATAAGTTTGAAGGGTATACACTAGTTTCCTTAACTACAGTTACGTATACATACAAGTTTCATTAACTGAAGTAGTGTATATGAATTTGATTATGGAAATGAAATATTATTGACTTGCTAATACTGATTCACCCCCCATCAGTATTATTTCCAACAATTGGTATCAAAGCAGGTCCTTCAGAAGAATCTTGATCGCTTGAAGGAAGATCTATCATCATGAGTAACTATGAAAGAGAGGGATCCATTAGACCACCAATCTTTGATGGGAGAAACTTCGTTTATTGGAAGACAAGAACTACAACCTATCTTCAATCTCTTGGAATATATTTATGGGAAATCGTGGAAGGAGGATATACATTTCCATTAGTGATTCCTATAGATACGGCAGGTAAAAAGCAATATGAAACCAATGCCAAGGTTGTCAATACATTATTGGGGAGTCTGTCACAATCAAAGTTTGTCAAAGTTATGTAGCTCAAAATCGCCAAAGTAATATGGGACAAGATCGTCCTAAGCTACGAAGGAGACAATAAGGTAAAACATGCCAAACTGCAATCTCTTAGAATTCAATATGAAACTCTCAAAATGCGCAATGATGAAAGTATAGCTAGTTAATTCTTACGTATAAAAGAAGTTACTTTAGTTGAAAGTTTTTAAGATCCTTGTCTACTAAGCTTGAATCAAAAGTTTCTGCCATAGAATAAAAGCAAGATCTTCAAAATATTACTATGACATAGCTGCACAGAATCTTAACTGCTTTCAAAATGAGAAAAGGAGGTCCATCAGATATGAGAGAAGTTGCATTCAAAGCTTCAGGAAGAGAAGAACTCAATGAATTAGGACATATTTCAGAAGGAGAGGAAGAAGTAAACTTTGTCAAGAACCTTCAACAGCGTTCTGGAAGATTAAGAGGTAAACTACCTTTCAAATGTTTTGCTTGTGGACGAGTCGGTCATTATGCGGACAAATGTCCTCATAAAGATAGGCTTGATAAAGGTAAGGAATCAACAAAATGGAATAGAAAACAAAGTGTAAGTAAGAAGAACTACTATACGCATGAAGATAGCAATGGTTTATCAAAAAGTGATGAAGATGAAAATAGTAATGACTATAGACTTTTGATGGCTTTTGAAGATGATGATTTCTTGGATAATTTAGATGAAGACGACCTTTATGAATAAATCTCTAAACTAAAAATTTGTTTAGAATAAAATAATATGATTATAGATACTATGACATTCCAACTTGCTGAAAGAGAAAAACATAATGATAAACTAGATTGTGAAATTGTGGGTCTAAGAAAGGATATTGAGAAAACAAAAGCTCTCAATCTTAGATTTGCTAAAGGATCAGAAACCCTAAATGAAATTATCAAAGTGCAGCATTATCCTCTGATAAAGATAGGTCTTGGATATACTAAAGAAGCATCCCAAGTACAGAAGTCGTCAACCTCCACTAAAAGCTATCTTGATGCAGGAAAGAGCTGTGAACAGTTTGACAATCGATAACAAAGGCATAAAGCAGATCACTAGGTAAATCAGGCTCAATTTAATTCAAGGATAAACATAAGCTACAACCAACCGCAGGTAAATCATACTCAACCTGTTTCAAGAATGAATAGAAACTACAATCACTAGGTTAGTAGATTCGATAATCACAGGAACTTCTTCAATGCCAATGTTTTTCATGTCATAACTTTGGATACAAATTTTCTCAATGTGTTGCTTACATGACCATCATGACTAGAGAAGCAAATAATCAAAGGAATGTGACAAGGATCATGAAACAGACCTACAATAACTTTTCTCTTCTTGAAAATGAAATAGAATTCTCTATTTGCAACAACTTTAGTCATAAATAATCTGAATGCAGGAGTAAATTTTAGCAAATATCTCAAAAGGAGAAAACTTCATTAAATCCAAAAATATGGAGAAAGAAAGAACCACAAACAAAAATATGTCGTATAGCCTTGTATACAAAAGGATAAGAAAATCAGTGGTACATCGACAATGGATGCACAAAACACATGACAGGAGATAAAGAAACACTTCAGTTGTATAATGCCTTAGAAAAGGAAAAGAAAGTCTCATTTGGAAATGCACTCCTGTTGTCATAATAGGTAAAGGTTCTGTTCTTTTAAAAGAAAAAGTTAAAGCTGGGAATGTTATGTATTTTTATGTTCTAAAGCATAACCTGTTGAGTGTCAGTCAAATGTGTGATCAAGGAAATGATGTAGCATTTTGATCAAATGGATGTGTTGTTCATGAGCTTGATATAGGAGAAATCGTGATCATAGGCACAAGAACTGCAAACAACTTATACATACTCAAGGGAGGACAAAAATAATGCTATCTAAGAAAAAATGATGAACACTGGCTATGGCACAGAAGATTGGGGCATCTAAGCTTCTCAAAAGTAAGAAAAGCAAGCAAATTCCAGGCCATTCATGAACTTCCTGATATTAGCATTCCAGAAAATACAATATGCAAATCATGTCAATTTGGTAAGAAAACCAAGTCACAATTCCCTAAAAATGAAGGATCAGCTAGTAAGCTTCTTGAACTTGTTCATACTGATTTATGTGGTCCATCAAGGAAAAAGTCACGTCATGGAGAAAAATACTTTATATTGTTCATTGATGATTTTTCCAGAATGTGTTGGATAGGACTTCCAAAGCATAAAGATGAAGCATTTGAAAAATTCAAAGCCTTCAAAGCATTGGCTGAGAATGAATTAGATCGCAAAATCAAATGCCTCAAATCTAATCGAGGAGGGGAATTTACCTTAGATGAATTTTTTGACTTTTGTGAAGAACATGGAATAAAAAGACAATTCTCCACTACAAGGACTCCACGGCAAAATGGAGTGGTAGAAAGGATGAATAGAATTGCTTAACAAATGGCTCGTGTTATGCTAGATGAGTCTGGAACTCGTGCAACCTTCTAGGGAGAAGTTGCATTCATTGCCATCACTATTCTCATCAAAGCAAATGTTCGGGTAAACAACACTCAAACTCCACATGAACTTTGGTATGGTAAGACTCAGACCATAAAGTACTTCAAAGTTTTTGGAAGCAAATATTACATCAAAAGGATTGATGAAAAACTTGGCAAGTTTGAACCCAAAGAAAATGAAGGCATTCTCCTTAGTTAGTCTTCCCGAAGTAAATGATATAAGTGTTATAATAAAAGACTTGGGAAAATTATTGAAAGTATTGATGTTGTAGTTGATGAAGCATGCAAAAATCAAAAGAAGGTAAAAACCGATGATTGTGGAGAAGATGAGGATTATCCTTCCACATCAAATCTGACTAATTCTGAAGAAGAAACCAATGAAGCACCAAAATAACCAATAACGATAGAAGAAAAGACTCCATCCAGGTATGTTCAGAAAAATCATCTAGAGACTCAAATTTTGGGGCAGAAAGAGGCAGGTGTGTAGACAAGAAGAACTATTACAGAAGCTTCAAGCTATCTAGCATTGCTTTCCTCCATCGAACCTCAAAATGTAAATGAAGCATGGAAAGATGAATGTTGGGTCAATGCCATGAATGAAGAACTTGAGCAAATTGAAAAGAATAATACTTGGGAATTAGTTCCTAGACCTCATGATAAGAATATCATAGGAACCAAATGGATATTCAAAACAAAGCTGAATGAAAATGGTGAAGTTATCAAAAACAAGGCCAGACTTGTTTGTAAAGGATATACTCAACAAGAAGGTATAGATTTTGAAGAAACTTTTGCACCTGTTGCTAGACTTGAAGCCATAAGAATTTTCCTTGCTCTTTCTAGTTTTTAGAAATTCAAAGTATACCAGATGGATGTAAAATATGTCTTTCTTAATGGAGACTTAGAAGAAGAAGTATATATTGAGAAACCAGGCGGATTCATCCTTGGAAATGATCCAAAACTTGTATGCAGACTCAGAAAGGCTCTCTATGGTCTAAAACAAGCTCCAAGGGCCTGGTATTACCGTCTTGACAAATACCTCCATCAACAAGGTTTTTCAAAAGGATCAGCTGATAGCAATATATATAAAAAAATTGACAATAATAAATTGCTAATACTTGTTGTGTATGTTGATGATATCATTTTTGGTAGCAATGAAGAAGCCATGAGTCAAAACTTTGCTTTGGTAATGCAGCAAGAATTTGAAATGT